>OY755241.1:8967630-9117630 GCA_963576725.1 Azorinus chamasolen | reverse complement strand
AATCCCTAAACATTCACCATAAGCTTGATCTGTTTGAATTTTGGAATATTCCATTTAAAAATTCAGCGTTGTATGGGTTAATATGTTGCAAACGATGTGGACCTACACCAGCCGTAAATGTTCCACTTGTGAACTGATTAAAATTTCATTTAAAAAAAGGAACAAGAATGCACTAACGATTGCCAAATAGATTAGATCATAATCAGACGTAGCGTTGGGGACCTAGCGACTGATCTGGATCTACCCTGTTTGTAGTATTCTAGCATGTTTCATGTCATGGAACGATGCATAAAATAATACTCACCAAAACAATTCAGTTCGCTTTGCTGGGCAACTCCTCTCTTCTATAGAAACAACCTTATAAAAGCTGAGTGTGTATCCGTTTAAATTACTTTTCCCTTTCTGATTGTCGCGACTGCGCTGATTTAAGAGCAATTAGCGTCCGTAAAGAACGTTCTCCAGTGCTATCGTTTGTCTAACCGTTACACACGGTTACCTCATTTGCATGTGTTCTCTCACGTTCCTATATCGAGTGTTTAGTTTCATTTCGTAGTTACCCGAACTAGCGTTAACACGGTTAAGCACCGATACTATTATTCATTCCGACTCGACTATTTAACCCTTCTCGTGCTGAACAAATTAATATACCTGGTCTGCTTAACCCTTTCGGTGCCAGCATTGTCGTCTGCTAAGCATAGTTTCGTTTATTTTTAGTGTAAGTGTGAGCACTTCTTCCATGTTCTTTATAAAACAGTAAACAGAGTGTGAAACAGTTTGGATCCAGATGAGATGCCGAGTTACTCGGCGTCTCATCTGGATCCAAACTGTTTGCATGTGATATCATAAACCCGTCATTGTGGCACGGAAGGGGTTAACGCTTCACCCAATTCCCATTCGAACACACGTTTGAGAAGTTGTTGATCTAGAATCAAATAACTTGGATCCGGATGAGACGCCGGGTTACTTGGCGTCTTATCTGGGTCCAGCTGTTTGAAAATGCCAGCTAAGACACGGTTAGCATGGCAAGAGTAAACCCTTACTAGGCTAACCTCCATCGGACTTATATCTGCACACAGCTTGGATCCAAATGAAACGCCGAGTAACTCGGCATCTCATCAAGATCGTAACTGTTTGACACTCGGTAATATTTTCTCAAAAGCTGAAACGAATCGGAGGTAGGGAAACTTGCATCAGATTAAAATTTGAGCAGACCTCATTTGTTTCAAAAAGCGATAAAGGTTAACCGTTGGCCTGTTAGTTAAAGGTCATCTGCAACATAAACATGGCGTTTACTTCATTGTTTAAAGCCCACTGCTGCTTCTGTTCATTTTCAAGACCAGTAACCTGAGTGTCAACCAGTTTGGATCTTGATGACATGTCGAGTTACTCAGCGTCTTATCTGGATCTAAACTGTTTTGTAAAATGTCCATAGCGTAATTAAGAGTTAATGATTAACTGTTTGAGATTACAAAACCTCCTACTAAGACAAAAGCCTGTGCTTTGTTAGGTTTTCAAACGGCTGTATGAATGAATTGAAAGTTATTGTTTATATCTGTGCTGCAAGCTATTGATCTAGTTAATAGTTACATGTAGCTGAAAACAAAGACACCAGGCTTAGTTATAATCATTGTCCATAAACATTGTTTAATATTTGTATTGTAATCCTTTAACCCCTTCCGTGCCACAATGACGGGTTTATGATATCACATGCAAACAGTTTGAATCCAGATGAGACGCCGAGTAACTCGGCGTCTCATCAGGATCCTATCTGTTTGACACTCTGTTTACTGTTTTATAAAGAAAATGGAAGAAGTACACACACTTACGCTAAAAATAAACGAAACTCTGCCCAGCAAACGACAATGCTGGCACCGAAAGGGTTAAATGCGGGAAAACGAGTATAATGACATTTGCAGAGAATGTAGACCCAGATCATACTGATCTTAGAGGAGACCTCTTATCAGGATCATCACTGGTTGTCATCCAGAATTCTGTAGCAAATTAACCCTTTCGGTGCCAGCATTGTCGTCTGCTGGACACATATTCATTTATTTTAGTGTACGTGTGTGTCTACCGAAAAGGAGCATTAACTAGAGAAACGGAAAAGTTTAGAATTTTGTAGTTTGAAACCATTGTGATAAATAGAGCATTTGCTCCTATAGGAGTAAATACTCTATTTATCGCAATGGTTTCACAAAGTGACTTTTACAGAGTCGTCAAAATGAGGGAATGGGTTAATACAATTCCAAGGAGTTGCAGCAAGACAGGGATTGGCTAAAAATAAATCAGCATGCATCTTATACACAGCCCTGAATCAACATGCACCTTATGTACAGCCCTGAATCAACATGTACCTTATATACAGCTCTGAATCAGTATGCACCTTATACACAGCCCTGACTCAACATGCACCTTATATACAGCCTTGAATCAACATGCACCTTATACACAGCCCTGAATAAACATGCACCTTATATACAGCCCTGAATCAACATGCACCTTATATACAGCCCTGAATCAACATACACCTTATATACAGTCCTGAATCAACATGCACCTTATATACAGACCTGAATCAACATGCACCTTATATGCAGCCCTGAAGCAACATGCACCTTATATACAGCCCTGAATCAACATGTACCTTATATACAGCCCTGAATCAAAATACACCTTATATACAGTCCTGAATCAACATGCACCTTATATACAGTCCTGAAATAACATGCATCTTATATACAGTCCTGAATAAACATGCACCTTATATACAGCCCTGAATAAACATGCACCTTATATACAGCCTAGAATCAACATGCACCTTATATACAGTCCTAAATCAACATGCACCTTATATACAGCCCTGAATCAACATGCACCTTATATACAGTCCTGAATCAACATGCACCTTATATACAGCTCTGAATCAACATGTACCTTATATACAGCCCTGAATCAACATGCACCTTATATACAGCTCTGAATCAACATACACCTTATATACAGTCCTGAAATAACATGCATCTTATATACAGTCCTGAATAAACATGCATCTTATACACAGCCCTGAATCAACATGCACCTTATGTACAGCCCTGAATCAACATGTACCTTATATACAGCTCTGAATCAGTATGCACCTTATACACAGCCCTGACTCAACATGCACCTTATATACAGCCTTGAATCAACATGCACCTTATACACAGCCCTGAATAAACATGCACCTTATATACAGCCCTGAATCAACATGCACCTTATATACAGCCCTGAATCAACATACACCTTATATACAGTCCTGAATCAACATGCACCTTATATACAGCCCTGAATCAACATGAACCTTATATACAGCCCTGAATCAACACTTTCAGCTCTGAATTTTCAAATGGACTATTCCAAAATTCAAATAGATCAAGCTTAACATGGCTATTCAAGGTTTCTTTTTTAAAAGAAAAGTGTAGCATGACAAACAGTGCAGACACTGATGAGAGGGTTCGTTCCTCATCTAGATTTATAATGTTTGTAAAGAACATACATGACTCGTTTCTCGCACTGAAAGGGTTAATACTCGACAGTGAAGCAGTGTCACAAAACTGCACCTGTATGGAGCAGTCAGACTCCGAGTTAATAGAATGTGCTGCTTACCCCCATATTCCATGAATATGCACCTAAGAATTCTACTTTATGCTCGACTGATTTACCTGTCTGGTTTGAATGTAGGACTTATAGGAAAATGGACAATCAGAATGTGGGAGATATCGGAATAAACCAATAACAACTACCTGATTTTTTAGAATTAACCCTGAACACAGGGCTCTTTTACTATAGCAGACACCGTATAAGATAAGGTTTTTTACATGAGTCAGGATAATGTAACAGAGTGTGGGACAGAATTGGGACTGGTTTACGGAGTAAGGATTATGTAATCCCAGAGTGTGGGGGCAGAGAAAGGACTGGTTTATCGGAGTCAGGATAATGTAACAGAGTGTGGGACAGAGCTGGGACTGGTTTGCAGGAGTCATGATAATGTTACAGAGGATGATACAGGGCTAAGATTGTTTAACCGGACTCAGGACAATGTAGCATAGTGTCGGACAGATCATGTACAGGTCTACAGGGGGTCATGATAATGTAACAGAGTGTGGGGGCAGAGCTTGGACTGGTTTGCGGGAGTAATGATAATGTAACAGAGGGTGGGACAGAGCTAGGGTTGGTTTACCGGAGTCAGGATAATGTAACAGAGTGTGGGGGCAGAGATAGGACTGGTTTAACGGAGTCAGGCTTCTGTGACAGTGTGTGGGACAGATCATGAACTGGTTTACAGTGGTCAGGTTAATGTAACAGAATGTGGGGGCATAGTATGGACTGGTTTACCGCAGTCAGGATAATGTTAATGAGTACAGGTCGAAATCTCACTGTGTATGATAAACACGGAACACTTTAATCCTGATGCCTTTTGACACATTTGCAAACAGAGTAGACACAGATCAAACCGTTTCTGTAGTAAAAGTCTGATCAGGGTATGCTATGTTTGCCGACAGAATATCTGAGATTTGTTACTAAACTCTTTGGCATAGCTGTGTATTCAGTGGGATACGGACGACTGCCCCATAGGACGATACCCCCGGACGATTGCCACCCGGATGACTGCCCCTCAACAAAACTGCCGACAAGGACAACTGCCCCATGATTATAAAAATATAGAAAAAGTGGATGTACAAAATGAATATGTTCCTTATGTACAGGAATATATATGCAAGCGTATATATGTATATTATATATAAAAATGTAGTGTGAATACCACGTATATAAAATATATTTATACATGTTTCAAATATATGAGTATATATATATATATAACATGTATTGTGTGTTTAACTCTTCTCATCGTAATATCGCTTAGTTTAAGGCAACACACATGTATAGGTTATGCCTAATATATGAATATTGAATCGAATTGTATAAAAGTTTTAAAATAAAAACCTAAACCTTATTACATTGTAGCTACGTTATACTCACTGAAAAACCCGTCCTTTGCTTGATAAGAGAGAGAGAGAGAGAGAGAGAGAGAGAGAGAGAGAGAGAGAGAGAGAGAGAGAGAGAACCAGTGAAAGATAATGAGCCAAATTAAGTAAACCCTCTCTATAGCGACCACATACAGAATTATAAAGGATGATGGTGGCTTAATGCAGCACTCAATTTATGCAGATAGCTCCAATGGGAGTTTTCATTTGACTTTCGTCCTCCATTAAACAACCACGTGCGTCTTAACCCCCTTACTTCCCAAATACGCATTTCTATGCATTTGCAAACAGAGTAGGCCCAGCTAGGACGGCTCCTATATGAGTCATCTGATCAGTGTCTGCTCTGTTTGCTAATGAAATAATTATATAGATATGAGTCTACAGTGTCTGCCATGGCCAAACATGTCGGTGTCTGATAAATATTCATGATGACATCATTTCTGCCATGAATATTCATGGAGTAAAGGGTGACAAATGTCCATGTTTATTCGTTCAGTGTCTGCTTTTTAGTGGTTCTACTGTTATTTTTGTAAATGTTATCTTGATTTGGCAAATATTATCTTGAATCTACTCATGGTATCATAAGCTTTGTGTTTTCCTTTTTAATCTAAAACATACGTAATCATACTCACTGATACGCTACCCGTGCATACATAATCCTTAATGTGCGTCAACAGAATACATGTATATAAAACATTTGCAAACAGTGTAGACCTACATCAAAGGAATCCTGAGGGAACCCTTTGACCAGGGTCTGTACTGTTTGTCATACAGACTTTTTTCTTCAGTAATAAATTTTGAAATAATATTTTTAATTTAATATTCAGAAAGACAAGAGTCAGTTTTAATTATTAACTCATATAAACGTGTTTTCACGCATTTGCAAACAGGTTAGACCTAGATCAGACGGCTCCTATAGGAACCGTCTGATCAGGGTCTGCTCTGTTTGCTAATGTAATTTGAAAGATCTGTCTTTAGTTTCTAAAGTGGCTACAATGTTCTACATTCCATGTTTCATTATAGCTAGTTTGTCCATGAATATTCAGTAGGTATTGAAATTTGGAATAAATATAGAACATGGAAAGGGTTAAGTGTATAGATAAGGATAGGTTCTGCTCTGTTGGGGGCTAAGAAAACTATTGAACAATAAAGTGATAAAGTACTTAACACTCACTGAGACTCTCAGGATGATTTATAGTAGTCATATCATTATATAACACTGTAATCGACATGTGTGTCAATGTGTTAACATTTGAATAATACATGTACTCAAGTACATTCTGGCTAAATGACATAATTCACAATTGCTAATGAAACCGTGACAAGTGACATATATCACCACCACCACCACTATCATCATCATCATATTGATCAGCGTCGTCATTGGCATCATCATCGTCATCATCATCATCACCATCAACAACATCATCATCGTCGTCGTCGGCATCATCATCATCATCATCATCATTATCATCATCATCATCATCATCATCACCACCAGACTCATACTTGTCCACATGAGTGTCGACTGAATTGCGTTTGTTATTGTTGTTTAACCCATTCCGCCATACATTTTTAAAAAGTTGTTACAGAAACTTCAGAATCAGGTTCTGTTATCAGGTTAAAATACTCAATCAGCAAACAGAGCAGACCCTAATTAGACACCTCCTACTAAAGCTGTCTGGGCCGGGTCTACTCTGTTTGCAAAGGTGCCAAATGTCTGTAAGAGGCAAAAGACCAACACGTTCGTTGCCACGTATTGTCGTCTGCAAAATTTGTTGTCTGATTCGTTTTCGTTTTGAAATTTCTTTCTTTTCGTTTTTAAAAAAAACCATAATTACCTTTGCTAACTCGGTGTCTCATCTGATCTGTCTCATCTCATCTGTCTCGTCTCATCTGGGTTCAAAATGATTGCAAATGTGATCACAGATGAGCCAGATATATCGATATAATCAAGGACAGCTGATGTATCATCGCCATCCTTACACATGCATCAGACATACAATGTATCGATATATTTAAGGAGAGATGGTGTATCATCGTCGTCGTGTCATGCATACAGATATATCGATATAATTAAGGAGAGATGGTGTATCATCGTCGTCGTGTCATGCATACAGATATATCTATATAATTAAGGAGAGATGGTGTATCATCGTCGTCGTGTCATACATACAGATATATCGATATAATCAAGGAGAGATGGTGTATCATCGTCGTTGTTACATATGTATAAGATATATCGATTGCAATTAAGCAGAGCTAATGTATCATCGTCATCGTTACACTTGTACAGATATATCGATATAATTAATGAGATATGATGTACCATCGTTGTCGTTACACATGTATAAGACATATCGATTATAATTAAGCAGAGCTGATGTACGTATCATCGTCGTCGTTACACATGAACACATGTCAAATATATCGATATACTTAAGAAGAACTGATGTGTCATCGTTGTCGTTACACATGTACCGATATATTGATATATTTAAGGAGAGCTCGTGTATTATCGTCATCAGTACACGTGTATCGGATATATCGGTGAAATTAAGGGCTATTAGCCTATCTATAAAATGTTTAAATGATTCAAAAGAGAATATATGTACGTGTATAAATATTGAATTTATCCAGGAAGATATGCACACTAGATATTATGGCTGTTTGTTTTTCAAAGTTTCTGCTTCAAACCATGTGATTGTCGAAAATGTTAAGTTTGAGTTATGTCCCTTCAACTGTATCAAACTAGTGTTGAGAGAATTAAGCATTGGGTAATAAAAAGAAAATTAACACAAGGCTTCAAGCCAAATTTATTTATTTCAATGGTTTCATACTGTTCCGATTGGCTCCCTTAGGTGTTCCGATTTGTTCCCCGGGGTCTTCCACCTTACCCCGAGGTGTTCCGATTTGGTCCCCTGGGTGTCCTAATTGGTTCCTCCGAGGTATTCCGACTTGTTCCATATGTGCTTGTGATATATCGCATAAATATTTTGTTCTAGAACATGACATTACAATTCGTAAACAATTATTGATTCACAAACAATTCGTAAACAATCATTGATTCACAAACAATTCGTAAACAATCATTGATTCACAAATGCGTGATGCGATATAGGCCTAGTTATTCATGCAATTTTCATAAAATGGTCAAACGGTTATGAGAGATCTACAGAAAAAAGTAAATTATAAGAAGATTACCTTTAAGAATTGTCGTCTACCAGACTTTGTCGTATTTTTTATTTTTTTACAAAAAAATATTTGTTCGTTTCTTTCATTGATTAGGTCTTATCTCGCTTAGCTAGACTTGACTTTCACGTGACAATAGTTTGGATCCAGATGAGATGACGTATAGCTCGGTGTCTCATCAGGACCCAATTTGTTTACAAATGCGAGTCAATAGGTGCTCAAACGCTTGGTCGAATCGGGAGTAATAGAAACTGCAGCAGGTTCAAAATTTAGTAACATTTTTACTGCGGTGTAAGGGTTTAATTAACCATTCGCTTGCTATTCACGTCAATATAACTACCTGTAAATAGTGAAGACCCAGATGAGACAGCTCCTGCAGGAGCTGTTTTATCAGGGTCTGCACTATTTATAAGATGGTTGTGCAACCAGTGCACTCCACAGCAGTGATACTTGCACACAGTGAAGATATATGTAATTATACAACAGGACAAGGGTAAAGAAGGATAAATGTATTTTAAAATTCAAGAGAATGGTTAAAACAACAACTAAAATAACGAATAAGTGATATTGAAGAAGAGTTACTCAGCGTCTCATCTGGATACCAGGGTTACCACCACCACCTTTCCTCCCGACCATGCCATGGCCTGTATAAAGCTAATAAACTGGCAATTGCGTACGACAGGTTTATGCCTAATGATGTCTTAAAATAGACAGGTAAACCACAAAAAAAGAGGACAGCTTATAATATTACTGCTGGCAGACACCTCTGAGCCTGGGTAAGCAATGTAAATTTTACTCAACGACTTGTCACGATATACTTTTCCATTTGGAAACGGTTTGGATCCAGATCAGATGCCGAGTAATCGAGATCGGAACTTACAGACAGACATTCTTGTCAAGTGTGGAAAATTGTTGTTAAACCCTTACCCAGTGAACATTCATGTAAGAAATAATGATATCATGAATACCGATCAAATGATTTTATTTAATGTTTTAAGAAAACGACATTTTTGCCTTAGCAGAAACTGTATAATCAGAGAAATATATTATTCCATAAGCAAATAAGTAAATGGGGCAGATCCTGTTTAACCCTCTGTCTCTCTGTGTGTCTCTGTGTGTGTCTCTCTCTCTGTGTGTGTCTCTCTCTGTCTCTGTCTCTACCTCTCTCTCCTTCATCTCTGCCCTCTCTTTCATCTCTTTCTCTATCACTCCTTCTCTCTCTCTCATCTCTCTCTCCCCTCTCTCTTTCATCTCTCTCATAAATCTCTCCTCTAATCTCTCTCTCATCTCTCCCTCTCTCTTATCTCGATCTTCTCTCTCTCTCATCTTATTTTTCTCAACTCTCTCTCATCTCTCCCTCTCCCCTCTCTCTCTCATCTCTCAACGACAATATATTGTAGATAGTGGACGGATTATGTTTGGACTTCACTGATGACCTTATGCTACAATTCTTTTGGGAAAAGACCAATTTGAACGAAAGCGTGTGGTTCGACAACATATGTCATCTGAAAACTCAGATACCATGGGCACTTTATATGCGAAACCAAGTATACTTGGAGCAGTTTAAGTTGTGCAAACTGTTGGTTGAAAATGTCAACCCTCAGTAAAAGGTTTACATTTGAGGTAACAAACACAAAACACAAGTTTACGTGTTTTTATAAATCTGTGCAAACATGTAATTCATTAAACCTAAACTTTTCTCAACTTGATAAATTGGATAAAGATTTAATCAACACCAACACGCTTCACATACTTCTGCATACGACCCATTTCTTAATTCGAATTAAGTAATAGATACAGTACGAGTCTTACTACCAAAGTGTCTTCTTACAACCGTTATCAGGACAGTTTGTTCGCATGACCGAAGACGTGTCCGAGGCGTAGCCGAGGACACTTTTTAAAGTGCACTCATTGCAACTCACTTTAGTATCGGACGCTATTTAAAGTGTGCTCATCACAACTCACTTTGGTGTCGGACACTTTTTATAGTGTGCTCATCACAACTCACTTTGGTGTCGGACACTTTTTAAAGTGCGCTCATTGGAACTCACTTCAGTATCGGACGCTATTTAAAGAGCGCTCATTGAAACGCACTTAAGTGTCGGACACTTTTTAAAGTGCGCTCATTGCAACTCACTTTGGTATCGAACACTTTTTAAAGTGCGCTCATTGCCACTCATTGCAACTCATTTTGGTGTCGAACACTTTTTAAAGTGCGCTCATTCCACCTCACTTTAGTATCGGACGCTATTCAAAGAGCGCTCATTGCAACACACCTTAGTGTTGAACACTTTTTAACGTGCGCTCATTGCAACTCACTTTGGTGTCGGACACTTTTTAAAGTGCGCTCATTGCAACTCACTTTGGTGTCAAAATATAATTACAAGACAAAGACAAGACAAGATAATTACAAGACAAAGACAAGACAAGATAATTACAAGACAAAGACAAGACAAGATAATTATAAGACAAAGACAAGACAAGATAATTATACTAAACTGAACGTCTTGTTTAGAGGGTTTTACTGTGTTCATGCATTGCAGAGTATAGCAATATGCCAAGTAACTGACCTTCTACACACATCATGGTCTCTCTCCAATATGTATCTTTGTATGCCTGAGTAATTGTGATTTGTGAGTAAATGAGTTTCCACACAAATCACATTTATAAGGTCCCTCTCCGATATGTATCTTTGTATGCTTGAGTAAGTTTGATTTGTGAGTAAATGAGTTTCCACACACATCACATTTATAAGGTCTCTCTCTGGTGTGAATCCTTGAATGCCTGAGTAAGTGTACTTTTTGAGTAAAAGACTTTCCACACATGTCACACTTATATGGTCTCTCTCCTGTATGTACCCTCGTGTGATTGAGTAAACGTGATTTGCGGGTAAATGACTTTTCACACATATGACACGCATAAGGTCTCTCTCCAGTGTGTACCCTCTTATGAATGAGTAAATTCGATTTGCGAGAAAATGACTTTGCACACACATCACACTTATAAGGTCCCTCTCCTGCATGCGCCTTCATGTGACTCGCCAAATGACCTCGCTGAGAAAATGAACTTTTACACAAATCACAGTTGTGTCTCTCTCCAGTATGTATCATCGTATGGTTGCGTAAAGTATTTTTCTGAGCAAATGACTTTTCACACACATCACACTTGTAAGGCCTCTCTCCCGTATGTATCCTCATATGAATGTTTAAATAGCCTTTTTGAGCAAATGGCTTTTCACACACATCACACTTGTAAGGCCTATCTCTTGTATGTATCATCGTATGGTTGCGTAAAGTATTTTTCTGAGCAAATGACTTTTCACACACATCATACTTGTAAGGTCTCTCTCCCGTATGTATCCTCGTATGAATGATTAAACAACATTTTTCAACAAATGACTTTTCACATACACTTGTAAGGCATCTCTCCTGTATGTATCGTCGTGTCAGTTATTAAATAATCTTTGCGAACAAATGACTTTTCACACGTATCGCACTTGTAAGGTCTCTCTCCTGTATGTATCCTCGTATGCTTGAGTAAACCGGATTTCCCAGTAAATGACTTTTTACACACACCACGCTTGTAAGGTCTATCTCCTGTATGCATCCTCATATGGCTAACTAAAGATGATAACTTAGCAGATGAATGTTCAATCGCATCACACTTGTAAGATCTCTCTCCTGTATGTATTCTCTTATGCATGCCTGAGTAAATCGGTTTGCCGAGTAAATGATTCTCCACACATTTCACACTTGTATGGTCTTTCCCCCGTATGCACCATCATGTGACTTAGAAAATGTGATTTTTATTCACAAACTGCAATGACATCACAGCATATCACATCATAGTTGTAGTACCTCTCTCCAGTATGTTTTGCTGATTTTGCTGATTATAAGACGCTCCAAAATTCCAAAACTCATGATAGCTGCAAAGTGTCCCTACTTTGTAGTGTTTTTACGGGGGCCGGTTCGCGCCAATGGGATTCGGGGCGGCTCGCCGTACGTTTACTATGTCGTCTTTTGGTAAGGGGTGTCGTGTCAGTCGTACGACTTTGTATCTTGATGACGAGGTGTGGCCTGAGAAACAGAATAACTTGATTAAAAATAACTCCAGGTTAAAATTCAAACGGCGTAATTTATTCTTTCAGCAATTCGCAGATAATAGACTGCTGAATTGCGAAAACCATGGAGTTTTATTCCTCTATTCCCCAGGCAGATGAGTAGAATTTGTATTAAGAGATCCAATCAGAACAATTGTTACAAAAATTATCCATGAAATTAAAATATTGGAGGTGGGACCAAAGGGTCTAACGCATGCGCAAATGATAATTGCCCCAGTGGTATGAAAGTCCAGATGTGTTTTGACAGTAATTACCCTTAATGGTTTCAAACCAGGAAAAGTGTCGATTGGTTATACAAACAAACAAAGAGTACCGCATGTCACATATTCTTGACTGATTGGGTTATTACTAACGATTGACAGGTAAACAATTGAGATAAGTCACTATAGTTGGCATAGGCATATTCCTAAATATGTTGATATGCCCTGAAGCTATTGATTGAATAAACTATTCAGAACAGAAGAACGGTGTACAGCCTTATTCCCTGTTTGCGATTAGAAATAATCAATCTTTAGGAAAAATATATTTGTTTTAACAATGTTTACAAACTTTGAGAAAAAAAATCCCAAAATTAAAACATGATCCCTATAATAACACCATCTGGGTAGAGAACTTTGGTCACCAAAGTAAGAAAAAAATCCCAAAAATAAAAAATGATCCCTATAATAACCTTATAAAGTACAATATATACAAGTACAGTTTATTTGCAAATACGCAAACTATTGGTAAAGGAAAGGCATACAATAATGCATTGGGCTTCTGCTGATGTCAGAACATTGTTTACAGTATTGCCCTTTAATAACATATATGCTTTTCCTTTACACATGCTTATAACCAATGGCATTTTGTAGAAAGAACATAAGAACGATGTACAGCCTTATTCCCTGTTTGCGATTAGAAATAATCAATCTTTAGGAAAAATATATTTGTTTTAACAATGTTTACAAACTTTGAGAAAAAAAAAAAAAAATTAAAAAATGATCCCTATAATAACGTCCCATATTTTGCACTAACGAACCGGTCAGCATAATTTTGATATGATTTTGCATATTAAGCACATGTTTAAATTTGTTTCTGCATTTGAAATATTGTATGGTCTGAGAATAGATGACGAGCCACGCCTATTGTGTAAAGTTGAAACATCGATTAAGGTAGTATAATGTGGTTTGCGTAAATACTTAAGCAGACATCAATCTCAAGCATTGCATTAACTTGATTTCGTGTATACTTGAACATATGGCTGACTAGCAAAAGCCATGTCAACGTTTTTTATTTCTGTTTAAAGTCAAATTAAATACACAATGCGAAGATATGTCTTAATAAAAGAGTATATTGGAATGGATTAAATATGAACTGTGCTAGTTGAACTTCGTCACTTTAAACTCCCATATATGCGGCCATACCACATTAAAGCACCACGATTTCTACTACTTAATATTGAAATTTCATAACCTACTGTCCAAAAATGATGCAAGAAAATATTTCTAAAGATAAAGTCAACAGTTACAGTGTTGTTAAACTACACGTTCTAGAATTTAAACCCAAACTTTATGCACATTTGAATTGTCCATAACGTAATGGCCAACAGGAAACCTCTGTGTGTTCACAAAATTACTATGCACACGGATGTCTCTCTGTTCACAAAGTCACAATGTACATGTATGTTTAACATAAACCAACATCTGTTCTCAAAGTCACAATGTACATGTATGTTTAACATAAAACAATATCTGTTCTCAAAGTCACAATGTACATGTATGTTTAACATAAAACAATATATGTTCTCAAAGTGGTTTATTCCCATTTCGTCTACTTCCCATTTCGTCTACTGTAATTCATTCCCATTTCGTCTACTCTAAAATTTTACCCTGTTCCCATTTTGTCTACTGTTATAATTAAGTTATATTTACTCAGTTATTTTATTAATATTGTACAAGATTCAGATATTTTAGGACTTTTTAATGTGTTGTCATAATTTTTTTATACTTTCTTTTAATATTTAAGATGCTTTTTTGTGCAGCAGACTTAATCCACAGTAGTATTTTTGACACCTATCACTGTTAGAGGGCCATTGCATAATCATGTTTTCTTAAGAATTACCATGATTTATAGCAGTTGGGCCATTGCATAATCATGTTTTCACAGTTTTCTTAAGCATTACCATGAGTTACATCAGTTGGGTTTGGACCCAGATCAAAAGTTTAGATGATGATCATTTTCCTTGATTGGCTGAAGTGGTTTCTTGTTTTTTTAAAATTGCATTTTTGCTTGCATAAAATTTCTAAGATAAATCTTAAAACTCCTACACAATCCTGTTTTAGGTTTTGATCCAGATCAATAATTTGGATCAAGATCAACAAAAACATTACAACTTGATATTAAAAAGTCCTCAAATGCATGAATTTTGTGTGCTGTGAAGATAATATAATATTGATCAAAGAAATAAAAATATAAGTTCATGGCAGTAGACATGAAAAATATAAGCAGTAGACGAAATGGGAAAGGGTGTAAAATTAGGAGTAGACGAAATGGGAACAAAAGCCAAAATAGTAGACGAAATGGGAAGTAGACGAAATGGGAAGTAGACGAAATGGGAAGTTACCCTCAAAGTCACTATATGCATGAAATGTTAACATATTCCAATCTCCTTTCCCTTTGTCAATAAGTACACATATGTTTAAATAAATGGTTAAATGTTCTTTGGTAATACAGATTGTTACAGTTATTATACAGTTATTGTATAGAACGTGACATGCAGAGTAGTGGTTATTGTATACACGTGTAACATGCAGTATAATGGTTATTGTGTTACATGTGACATGTATTATAATGGTTATGTATAGGCATGTGCCATGAAGTATAATGGTTAGTGTATAGACATGTGACAAGAAGTATAATAGTTATTGTACAGACATGTGACATGCAGTATAATGGTTATTGTATAGACATATGACAAAAAGTATAATGGTTATTGTATAGACATGTGACATGCAGTATAGTGGTTATTGTATAAACACGTGACATGTAGTATAGTGGTTATTGTATAGACATGTAACATGTAGTACAGTGGATATTGTATATACATGTGACATGTAGTATAGTGGTTTTTGTATATACATGTAACATGCAGTATAGTGGTTATCGTATAGACACGTGACATGCAGTTTAATGGTTATTGTATTGACATGTGACATGCAGAATAATCGTTATTATATAGACATGTAACATGTAGTACAATAGTTATTGTACAGATATGTGACATGTATTATAATGGTTATTGTACATACATGTGACTTATTTATAGACATGTGATATGCAGTATAATTGTTATTGTGTAGACATGTGACATGCAGTATAATGGTTATTGTATACACATAATTGTGGTATAATAATAATAATAATAATAATACACATGTGGCCTGCAGTATAATGGTTATTGTATTACATGTGTGACATGCAATATGATGGTTTTTGTATTACAAATACACATGTGGCCTGCAGTATAATGGTTATTGTATTACATGTGTGACATGCAATATGATGGTTATTGTATTACAAATACACATGTGACATGCAGTATAATGGTTATTGTATACACATAAATACATAAATGTGGTATAATAATAATAATAATAATAATAATAATAATACACATGTGGCCTGCAGTATAATGGTTATTGTATTACATGTGTGACATGCAATATGATGGTTATTGTATTACAAATACACATGTGACATGCAGTATAATGGTTATTGTATACACATAAATACATAAATGTGGTATAATAATAATAATAATAATAATACACATGTGGCCTGCAGTATAATGGTTATTGTATTACATGTGTGACATGCAATATGATGGTTCTTGTATTACAAATACACTTGTGGCATGCAGTATAATGGTTACTATACTAAACATGTAATTGTATCGTCTTAAAATTCGCCATTTAGTTAGTGTGACTATGTCTACATACTTCTAAGGAGTATAAACTACATGCGTAAAATAAACCCATCCCCTTTTCAATATTCATGCAAGAAAAAAACAATATCATGAATATTAATTAATGTACTTTTTGGAATGGTATGTGAACACGGGACAGATTTAGCTCAGACAGAAACTGTAGAAACATACCTATATCATGCCTGAAGCAAACAGTGCAGACCTTGATCAGTCGACTCCTATAGGAACCGTCTGATCCGGGTCTACACTGTTTGCGAATGCGTGAAAAAAACGTTTATATGAAGGAACGTGTAAACCATTTACTCCATGAATATTTATGCAATAAATAATGACGTCATGCACATTAATTAACAGAATATATAGGCACCACTGGAGAAAATTTGTATAAAGATTCCAAATGGGTCAGGACGAGCATCCAGTTCATAGAACATCACCACAGTTACAGGCAAGTTATAGGCAAATAGTATAATGCCACACGGACACACGAAGTTTAGGTCACTGCAGTAAACTAGACAGTGAACAACACACACGCACGTTCGCACATACGCACGCACTCATCCCTCATATAAACACATACACGCACACATTCACCACGAACGCATTCACAGGATACGAATACGCACACACTCATCACAATACATGCATGCATATACACACATATACGCACACACTCATCGCACATGCATTCACATACACACATACACACACCAGGATCACATTCAAAAGATACGGATATGCACACACTCATCAAACATACATGCACATTCTCACACACATTAACCACTCATACACACATCCACTCCTCATGCGTGCACACGCTCAAAACACTAATAGACACCTATACACACTGTTTACCTTTATTTGTCGCACGTACGTTCTCGCGCGATTGTCGCATTATCGTACGAAGGCCGTACGGTCCACGTGCTGCTCACGTACGGTACACGTGCGTTTTGTCAGTTCATTTGACAGTAGAACTGGGGAAGTACCGAGTGAGCACTGACCCCGTACTTATCACGTGTGCAACACGCACGTGCTAAGTGCGCCGTCTGTAGAGCAAGCGATTGTGGGAAAAAAGATTAAAACACTCACGGAGTCAGTGCGTTGTGCGCACGTTGGCTGTAGAAGGCATGCGCGTCGCACGTACGTTGGTGAATCCGTAGCCCGAACGCAGCTCGAACGCAGCGAAAGTTTTGCATGCACTAAACATGCTACGGCGTGTCTGTGTGCTCCGAAATCCGTACGGAGGCCGTACTCACCACGTACGGATCCCTAACATTTCCCCACAATTTTTTGCACGTAGACAATACGCACTTGCACGTACGGCGGGTTGTGACCACCGCTTTAGTCAAGTTCTCTCTATGGCTGCCGCACGGCGGCCGTAGATCGCTGAAATTCCATACTATATTCTTATAGCCGCAATCTGGCTGCCGCTGGCATATGCCAATCCTGACTTCTTCCGAAGCTTTTGAGAAATTATTCACCAAAAGTCAAACAACTTGGGTCCTCATGAGACGACGGGCTACTCGGTGTCTCATTTGGTCCCAATTTGTTTGCAAATGACAGTGACACGAGTCATAGTATGACAAGAATGAAGCAAGACTGAACAACCAGAACATTGCAGGTATGGCGTACGAAACGGTTCATAACTTTCCAAAAGCGCATCATGCGGTTTAGAAAGCGCATGATGCGGTTTGTAAAGCGCATGATGCGGTTTATAAACCGCATGATGCGCTTTCTAAACCGCATCATGCGCTTTCTAAACCGCATGATGCGGTTTAATAGTTTTGGACCTTTCGTACGCGATAGTCACAGCATTTCAAAGCGCATCTTGCGGTTCAGCTCACCGGTTCTGGCACTTTATTGATCACGGTTCGGGCTATATTATGATTTCTCTCAGCCAATCAGAACAGTTGTTACAAATTGTATTATCTAGATATGGGCTAATTAAATTACCTGGCGGTATAGGGGCCTATTACAGAACAGATACGTTGATCAAAATTTATTTAACTTTAAATGAAAACATTAAGGATGTTTTTGTTCAATGAAAATGTAATTCTATGTGGATCAATTCTATAAGAAATATTTTAGATCTCTACAACCAAAAAAGGACCCCGTTACATGTACATATATTTTAAAAGTACTGGGTCGGCAGTGTACATGTGTAAATATCGGCGGGCGGACGATCAAGGCAACGCTTCGAAAAGTAAAGATGCTGTATTTTTTGCTATAGTATTTTATTTATATTAATTTATATGTGAATTAATTGTAAAATTATTGTTTTGCATATGTACTAAATGAAATTTATTCTGTTACGTAAACGTAGTGTTTTCTGCTGTTTATGTTTGGTATGCTGGTAAGCTGTAAAACAGACAACTTGTCGGTGTAACGAAGTAAAGTGACCCCATCTGATATGGATCTACACTGTTTGCAAAGGCGTAGAAAGGCATAGTTATGGGAATAAAGGGAATTAAAGTATATACCCAGATCTGATGGTGCAAACATGAACTGTCTGATCAGGGTCTGCTCTGTTTGCGTTTGGTATGATATAGAAGCCAAACAATTTTTATCAAGGCAAAATAAAATCGGTTGAAAAGTTTACAATATAAAAATTGTGTTGATAAATATGTATGCGGTCATTCTCTCTTGCATGAATACTAAATAGGAAAAGGGTTAAAGATAAATTCTCAAAATCTATGGATTTATATATACGCAGTTTTTACTTCGAGTTGTGTTTACAGGCAATGACTTGTACCCACAGACAAAAGATTAATAAGGAAGATGACCGTCGTTCGACTTTTCAATAAATTACCCATGTATTGCGAATCAGTTATATTTAACCCTGTGTGGCAATCAAATCAGTTTAAAAATGTCTACGGAAAAGCTACTGCTTTTCTTTCTCGGGACTGAAGATATGCCTCTATATTCAAAGATGTCCAATCAAAAATGACCATAATTCAGGTCACTTCCCTAATGGTTTATTGGTCAATCAGTCAGTGGACTGTAACTGACACATCTAAACAATACCATATATCACGGCGGTAAGTCCCCAGATAAGAAAACAGCGGGCCACCGGTCTTAATCTCAAAAGGAAGCCATTTACAATAATGTATTGACCCTTATCAGACTCGTATTTGCAAATTGTTTGGATTTCGATGAGACACCAAATTTACTCGATATCTCACCAGGTTTCTCAGCTGTTCGACACCCAAGCACCAATGTCAAACGCTACAAATGCAACTTTTCAGAATGTGGGCAGTATTTTTCAGCACGATAAGGGTTAGAATATGATTATTTACCTGAAACAAATTCGCATGAAATCCAGCCCTGACCCTCTATGTTGTCTATCTGTCTTTGTCTCTCTCGCTCCCCTCCAACCCCCAATCTCATCCTTCACCCCATCCTCTGCCTGCCTGTCCGTCCATCCGTCCGCCCTCCACCTCTCTCTCTTTCTTTCTTTCTTTCTCTCTCTCTCTCTCTCTCTCTCTCTCTCTCTCTCTCTCTCTCTCTCTCTCACGGTCACCATCTCCTCCTCTCCTCCCTCACACCCCACCCTCTGCCTGCCTGCCTGTCTGTATGTCCGTCCGCACGTCCTCTCTCTCCTCTTCCCCCCTCTCTCTTTCTCTATCTCTCTCTCTCACACACACACCCTCCTCCCTCACATCCTCTCCTCCCTCACATCCTCTCTCTTTCTCTTACCCCTCTCTCTCTCTCTCTATTTCTATATATATATATCTATCTCACACACACAAACATGGACAGAGAGACGTGGACAGAGAGACGATTATAGCACTATGGCCGGGGTCATAGTACTATATAGTAAATTGACCCCCGGTCGATCTACTACGGGGTCACTTTGTTATATGAGGGGTCAGAATTTTATATGTAAACCATAGCTGTCTTTATAAGCAGGCGGTTGCTTAATGCAGGACGATAGTTATGCTAAAAGCTCCTATAGCTACCACCTGCCTCTTCCAGACAGAATTATGCCCATTTTTTGTGTTCGCATTAGAAGGGTTTTACTGTAATTATATTCTAGATAAGTAGAACCGAATTATCGTGAGCACATATAAAAGTCTGGCAAGTTTGCAGTTTGTGAAGACCTAAATTATATGTGAATCAAAGCTTATATATAACATCCGGAGCCATTTTGCAAGTCGCCATTTGAATAACGACCTAGTTCACAGTTCAACCTCCGAATAACGAAACGGTAAGAATAAGTTGTAAATGCGCAGTGATGATATTTTAGATACTGTAGACCCAAATTAGTGTGTATTCAAAGCTGATATATAAAATATGTGGCAATTTCGCAATTCGAATAACGAAAATTTTTTCAAGTTGTTAGTCGAATAACGACCGGAATCGCAGTTCAACCTTCGAATAACGAAAGGGTGAAAATAAGTTATAAACGAGCACAGACATTATATACATTGTAGACCCGAATCAGTGTGGATTCAAAGTTTATATGAAATATTCGGAGCAATTTCGCAGTCTGTTATTCGAATAACGAAACATTTTGAGTTCAACCTCCGAATAACGAAAGGGCCAAAATAAGTTAGAAATGCGTAATAATGATTTTATAGACACACTAGACCCCAGTCATAGTGGAATTAATAGATACTAGTATATAGATAGATTTATTTCGGTAAAAAGTGTACATAGCCTGGCGAACCATAATAAAGACACCATATGAAAGCCATGCAATACGCACTAGACACCAAATAAGTTATAAATACGCACTGATATTTTAGACACACTAGACCCAAGTCATAATGGAATCAATCATAATATATTAATTCCGGAGCCATTTCGCAGTTCGTTATTCGAATAACGAAATATTTCGCAGTTCAACCTCCGAAAACGAAATGGCCAAAATAATGTATAAATGCGCAATGGTGATATTTTAGACACACTAGACCCAGGTCATATTGGAATCAATGATTAGATATAATGTATATTAAATCCGGAGCCATTTCGCAGTTTGTTATTCGAATAACGAAATGGCCAAAATAAGTTATAAATGCGCAATATTGATATTTTAGAGACACTAGACCCCAGTCATAGTGGAATCATTGATTTATATATAAAATCCGGCGCCATTTCGCAGTTCGTTATTCGAATAACGGAAATATTTTGCATTTCAACCTCGGAATAACGAAATGGCCAAAATAATGTATAAATGCGCAATGGTGATATTTTAGACACACT
Source organism: Azorinus chamasolen (assembly GCA_963576725.1). Lineage (NCBI taxonomy): Eukaryota > Metazoa > Mollusca > Bivalvia > Cardiida > Solecurtidae > Azorinus > Azorinus chamasolen. Next base: position 9,096,125 of record OY755241.1, on the reverse strand, counting down.
AGATCCCAGTCATATTGGAATCAATGATTAGATATAATATATACTAAATCCGGAGCCATTTCGCAGTTCGTTATTCGAATAACGAAATATTTCGCAGTTCAACATCGGAATAACGAAATGACCAACATAAGTTATGAATGCGCAATGGTGATATTTTAGACATACTAGACCCAGGTCATATTGGAATCAATGATTAGATATAATATATATTAAATCCGGAGCCATTTCGCAGTTTGTTATTCGAATAACGAAATGGCCAAATTAAGTTATAAATGCGCAATATTGATATTTTAGAGATACTAGATCCCAGTCATATTGGATTCAAAGAGTTGTACATGTATATTAATTCGGGGGCCATTTCGAAGTTTGCTATTCGAATAACGAAATATTTTGCATTTCAACCTCCGAATAACGAAGTGTTCAAAATATGTAATAAGTGTTCATTTATGATATTTCAGACAGTGTAGACCCCAGTCATAGTGGATTCAAAGATTTATATATTAATGCTGGACCCATTTCGCAGTTCGCTATTCTAATAACAAACTATTTCGCAGTTTAAACTCCGGAAAACGACATAATCAAGATAAGTTATAAATGCGCAATGATGATATTTTAGTCACACTTGACCTATCTCATAGTTGAATCAATGCTTTATATATATTAATTATAGAGCCATTTCGCAGTTTATTATTTGAATAACTATATACATCGCAGTTCTGCGTCCGAATAACGAAATGGGCCAAATATGTTACACATACGAGTATACCAGCGAGCATAAGCTTCGAGCGTGCCTACATGCTCTGAAGGTGCCGGTCAATCGAGTGGCAAATATACTGTTAACCCTTTCCTTCATATACGAGTTCGTACACGCCTTTTCACACATTTGCAAACAGAATAGACCCAGATCAGACGGCTACTATGACCAGGGCCTGCTCCGTTTGATTTTGACAGGATATAGACATGGCACTATAGTTTTTATCACAGAAAAGCTTATTTTTTTAATTTTTTTTCTTCAGAAAATGAATATTCATGATGTCATTATTTCTTACATGAATATTGAATAGCGAAAGGGTTTAACAAGTTTGCCGAAATTGACTGTCAGTGTCGGCAACCGAAATTGCTTTTGTGAAAATGGAAATATAGTGCAAACAAACACATACTCGTATGCTGGGGTGGGTTTTATTTAACTGTATTTCCATTTCTTTTACATTTTCTGTAAAATAGCATTATACTCCTACCTACAACTATCAAGTGATTTTATCTAAATATAAAAAATATGGTCAAAATATTTCTACATTGCAAATTAGGCGTATAAGATTTGCATTTGCAAATGGGCATGACCTTACAAATCTACTGTGACAACAATTAAGTTCCTAGTCCGCAATCTTTGGTTTACATTATTCACAGAAACCGTCATCTGTCGGTCTGTCTGTCTGTCCGCCCGTCACACTTTCTTTTTGGCTGTCATTTCTAAACTAATCATTATAGAGCTTTCATACTTTACATGTGTCTTCCTCTCATCAAGGACCATTGATGTAATTGAGGTCCATCACTCTGCATACAATACGTTTTGAGTTCTTCCCCTTTGTTCTGATTTTCGCACTCTAGCATATTAGCAGTTTTTGTGTCAGTTGCGAGCAGGTGACACATGTGTTCCTCCAAACACTCTTGTTAATCAAATGGCGAACTGCAAAATATTTCGTTATTCGAATGTGGAACTGGATAATGGCAACATATTTTATATGCAAGCTTTGCGTCCACATTGGTTTGGGTCTACAGTGTTGAGAACATGATTGCGCGTTTTAAACTTATTTTGACCATTGCGTTATTCGTAGTTTGAAATGCGAACTAGTTTTTGTGTCACCTGCCGAGAAGCAGTGTATCATTTAGGGATCACTTTTCTGTCTGTCTGTCTGTCTGTCTGTCTGGTCTGTCCGGTTCGGTTCGGTTCGGTCCGGTCCGGTCCAGTCCGGTCCGGTCTGGTCTGGTCCAGGGTTGGGCGGTAAATACCGGGGACGGTAAATACCGCTGGTAAATACCGGTATTTACCGGTCCGGTAAATACTCCCAAAATGGCCAATACTGGCATTTACTGGCAAATACTCCAGGAAAGGTGGAATATGTATTATTTCTTTGAAGTTTATTGTTTTTATAAAGGCTGTTTTAAATTGCTGGTTAGTGGAATATTGATAAGTTTATTTATTGATTTCTAACCATCATTTTACTGAGGGTTTAAACTGTTTCATGCCTGTCAAGGATACTCATCAGATGGCTTATATATCTTATCTAGGAGTTTCATCTGGTTTACATAAAAGTCCTGTATAGCTCTAAATTTAAATAATGACATGATTCTGCTGGTATAATGTGTTAAAATCACCAGTACAACAGACCACTCCTTTATCTGATACTGCAGTTTGATTGGTTTAATCTGAATCATTGCCCCCTCCAAATTGTCTATATTGTGTTTGACACTTTATGGTTCATTATGTGTATCTCTTAAATGAAAAGTGTGTATGTTTTTACAACAATTGCCATAGTGGCCAGTAGAGGTGTCAAAACTGTTGTTTTGAGAGCTGATCTGACAGCTAGGTGGTCAGTATTGTTACTCTTATCTGTTACTCAAGTTTTCTACAACTGACTGCCAGTCTTTTGATTTTCATGAAACTTTGTTCATTCAAAATTCAGCTTAAACTAGAAAACTGACTCAGTCACAGAGAGAGAGAGCCCTGTAATCAAGGGCAGATAACTTTAGACATAGCGATAAGATTCAATCCAAAAACTATAGGCATCTTCCTCTGATGATACTAAGCATATATGCCTTAATATGAAACCAATATGTGAAGTACTGTTTGAGTTATCATGTCACATCAAAAGTGTTGACGGATGGACAGAAATTGTGATTCCTATAGGGCTCCTGCATTTCCAAGCAGGGCCGTAATTACACCTTTTATTTTATTTTTGGGGTTGTTTACACTGCAAATTATGAAATACATAAGGCAAAACTTGTATATATGATTAGGGAACTAATAAAGCACATTAGAATGGTTTAAATATGTGCTAAGCCCCTGGACAATTCAAAATACCAGAAAATGCCAGTAAGTGCCAGTAAATGCCTGTAAATCCCGGTATTTACCGCCGGCACGGTAAATACTCATAAATGCCGGCATTTTGGCAACCCTGGTCTGATCTGGTCTGGTCTGTCTGTCTGTCTGTCTGTCCGTCCGTCCGTCCGTCCGTCCGTCCGTCCGTCCGTCCGTCCGTCCGTCCATCTGTCTGTCTGTCGGTCTGTCTGTCTGTCTGTCTGTCTGTCTGTCTGACTGTCTGTCCGTCACACTTTCTTTTTTGGCTGTCATTTCTAAACTAATCATTATAGAGCTTTAATATTTCACATGTGTCTTCCTCTCATCGAGGACCATTGATGTAACTAAAGTCCATCACTCTGCATGCAATCCTTTTTGAGTTATTCCCCTTTGTTCTGATTTTCGCACTCTAGCATATTAGCAGTTTTTTGGGTCTACAGTGTCTAGAATAGCATCATCACTACGCGTTTATAACTTATTGTGACTGTTTCGTTATTAGCTGGTTGAACTGCGAAATATTTTGTTATTCAAATGACGACTTGCAAAATGGCTCCGGATTTTATATACAGTCACACCCCTCTAACGCAACTACCTAAAAGAGGTATAATTCTACATGTTAGAGGCAGGTGATAGCTTAATGAGAGGACAAATGTAATGCAGAAAGTTCCTAGGGTAGCTTTCTGCATTACCTTCGTCCTGCATTTAGCAACCACCTGCTTATAAAAGACACCCATGTTTATTCATTAAGGGATCGCACTAGTAGGGTTCTACTGTATAAGATTTGATCAAACTATGATGTGTATTTACAATGTCTTAAATATATTGTGGCATTGAAGTGCGAACTATTTCGTTGCTCGAATGACAGACAAACTGCAAAATTACAATGTCTACAATACACATAATAATCACTGCTAATTATAGCTTTTAATGACCATTTCGTTATTCGTAAGTCCAATTGCAAGCTATTTCGTTATTCGCATGCGAATAACGAACTGCGTAATACTTCGCTGTTCGTTTTTTGAATAACGAACTGCAAGTGACAGCCAACTTAACGCTGCCATTTTACCGTTTAAACAAGAGATCCTGACGTAAATCATTATATCTACAACATTTAAAGAAAGCATGGTGCTCATCTTCGACCAAGATTGTCTTGGTACTACTTTACAGAGCATACACACAAGTTCTGTACTCTCTGTCGCTGCTTACATGTCTCCCAGTTTCAACGTTTAGTTTATGACTTGAATACCTAGAACGGGCTAAACTCTTTTAGCTCAACAGAGCACAAAGTGCTCAGGGTGAGCTTTTGTGATCGTCCGATGTCCGTTGTCCGTCGGCGTGCGTCGTCAACAATTTGAACGTTTAAACTCCTATCATCTGAATCTACAGGGTTCTCAGCTTTCATCTTGGGCACATAGATTCATGTTCAGGTCCTCTACAAAAGTTATATAAATTATGCCCCTTGGGTCAAAATTGGCCCGCCCCTGGGGTTCCTTGTTTTCTAATGAAACATATAGTAAAACTCTTCTCCTCTAAAAATCTTCTCTGAAACTGGAAGATTCTCAGCTTTCATATTCGGCACATAGCATCATGTTCAGCTCCTCTATAAAAGTTGTATAAATTGTTCCATTTGAAACATAGTGAAAACTTTGAAAACCTTCTCCTCTGATTGTCTGGTGAGCGATGCCAGGGCCATTCTGACCCTCTTGTTTAATTTGAAATGTATGTTCAAGCACAGATATGTTTCAGGATTTAAAATGGATTTGATCATTATGCCAGTTTTGTGTTATACAGTCTTCTAACCTTCTTCTAAATTGTAACACACACAAGTTAACATCACCAATTTGTTGCGACAGCCTGGCAAAACCAAAACCATATCTAAACAAAAGTTCTTTTACCTTAGTCGCCAAGTTTACTCTACCTAAGTCATCTTGAGCCTTAAGCATTTTATAGGAGTTTTTGGATATCTATGACTTGGCATATTTAAGAGTTCACACCAATATTTGATGCACTTTGTATGATAAATAACACACTTTGAAAGTCTACCACATTCTCCAAGAGTCGTGCTAGTGTTAATCGTATAGTTTACACCAAGAAACTGTTTGCATACCTGATTTTGCACCTGCTCAATGGTTGCTGAGTACTGAAATCCCCGTATTTCGGATTCAAAAGTTAATATAGGTCTCTCATAATTCTTCAATGAATAAATTGTCTTTTTAGCTTGTTCAGAAAATTTCTTTTCTCTGCTGTCCATGAAAGTTTAGGAGTAAAAAGAAAACCCGTGTATTTATAGACAGATGTTGTATGAATGATTGTATTATTAAATTTCAAATTTTCATAATATCGTAGCGGTCCGCTGTTTCTAAATACAATGATGTCTGTTTAAATTGACTTCCATTCCCGTATCAGTACAGGAATTTGAGATAGCATCAATTTGTGAATTGTATCAGCACAGTTTGCAACGTCATCGGCAAAAAGTATACATTGGATATCAGGTATTTCACTAGTTATATAAAGATGCCAGTGTTGCATTTTTCACGTATATATGAACAAAGGTCATTGCTAAAGAGATTAAAAAAAATGTCAGACTACTTATGTCTCCTTGTCGCGTCCCCATATTGCACATGAACGACTGTTATACAGTTATCCACCGATAGATGAGGGAGATATAACAAGAGAGAAGAAATAAAAAATGAAAAAGGGAGAGGCCGAGAGTTAGCGGGAGAGAGACACACACGTGCGCACACAACGATGTAGAAAGAGAGAGGAAAGAGCGAGAGAAAAACAGAACGAATAACAGAAAAGAGAGAAAATGGCTTGATTTATGAATTAGATTTAGAAGCTTTACGATGTTGATCTAGATCCAGCCTCAAAATAACCGGAGTACCTAAAACAGAGTAGCGTTAGGTAACAGAGACACAGAGAGAGAGACAGAGAGAGACAGAGAGACAGAGACAGACAGAGAGATAGAGACAGAGAGACAGAGACAGAGAGCTAATCAGTCAGTCAGACAGACAAACACACACACACACACACACACAGAGACATGGACACACAGACATACACACAGACAAAGAGGCAGGCAGAGGCATAAGCAAACAGAGCAGACCCTGTTCAGACGTCTGATCTTGGTCTGCTCTGTTTGTATAGGCGAGAAAATACGTTTATGTGAAGAAAGGGTTAAGCAATATTGACTTTATGAATATCGATTAGTTGAAAGTTTATAATGGCATATTAACAGTGGTATTTGTGGTTATTACAAAAACTGTAGAGCCATATCTATATTGAGTCATCAGCTAACAGACCCTGATCAGACAGCTCCTACAGGGCTTGTCTGTCATCGGTTTAGTCTGCAAACGCGTGAAAATGCTCCTAGAGTTTGGCAAACAAAAAGGTAATAAATAAACATATATACTTCTTTTAAAATCCAGAACGAAAGAACAGGAAGCACCTACGTAAGACTCTAGCATAACCCAGTTCTGAATTAGGGCTACTTTTGCCACAACCATTTGCTACATACGTATGGCTTTTAACGCAATTACAAACACGATAGACTGGGGACTTACAAGAATCGTCTTATCAAAACCTGCTCCGTTTACTTATGGAATATTATACACTAAACTCCGTCTAAGGCGACCACATAAATCTTCTTTAAATGTAGATGGTTGCTTATGCCAGAAAAAAAGGAATACAGAAAGGTCCTGCAGAAACTTTCTGCCTACCTCTCGTCTTGCTTTAGTCCAAAATTACATCCGTTTTGGTTATAACTTTAGAGGGAAATCACTGTATATTTGATTCAATACACACAGAAACAGATAGACACAGACAGGGAGACACAGAGAGGAAAGCGGAAGAGAGAACTGGAGAGTAAGAGAGGAGAAAGAGAGAGAAAAAGTGAGAGAGGAGATAATTGACAATGGTTTGATAGATTGATGGGAAGGTTGGTCGAGGATATAGAGAGGATGGCCGGGATAGAAAGAAAGAGGAGATAGAGAAAGAGATGTAGGCTGATTGATAGACGGATGAAATGGTGGTAAGTACATGTAGGTTGGGGATAGTGCGATAGGGAGAGATGGGAGAAAGAAAGAGGAGAGTAAAGAGAGAGAGGGGGGCGAGAAAGATAGTGACAGAACAGAGAGAGAGAGTGAAGGGTAACTTAGAAACATAGGGTGAATGGCGAGTAAGTGGGCCAGGGACGAAGAGACATAGTGAGATAGACGGACAGAGAAAGATCGAGATAGAGGGGAGAGAGACAGAGTGTGAGCCTTGCTTTAATCCCAAATTACACCATTTGGTGGTCGCTGAAGATGGGATTTAGTGTAGACCTGATTCAATAGTTACTAACATGGCATGAATTTCAGTATTGATAATTATGCGATAATAAAAATCATGTAATTAATATTCATGGCATAAATACATATCCAAAAACAGGTCACTCGGTTAAAAAAAAGTAAAGTACCTAGTTATAGTCTACTTTCAGTCCGAATGACTGCTTATCCGTTGAGTTCCTCAACGGATGATCAAGATCAAAACAATTTGACACACTAGTTTTTCAATTTGTGTTAATTTAGGAGAAATCTAGTACTTTGAAGAAAAATTATATTAAGCAAAACATTTTTAGCAAACAAACTGTGGAAAGGAAACAGTGCTTTGCTGGACATTCTTGAATGGAGTGATAACTTTTGTATATCGTATCAAATGCTGAAACATTCATACAATGTTTTTATTCATTAGAGTATAGAAATATTTAAGTATCAGTACTGGTATTTCAGACAGGTATGCTTAATACAGGTTGAAACTCATGTAGAAAGCTTCTTTGGCAGAGTTCACCCTGTATTAAGTAGAAACCTTCCTAAATAGACCTAAATTAATCATTATTAAATTTCCGGTTTATGGGGGGGGGGGCACAAAGGGTATTTTGTTCTCAGTGTCACATAACTATCAATCCGCGTGAGCGGACGGACGGACATACAGTCTGTGTTCCTTCTACCTATTCCTTCTGGTCACAAGCTACATACAGAAGTACCAAGTGTCATTTAACACCTTTTTCGAGGGTTAATGCATTGTTTGTCACAGTTTCTTTCAATTTTCTACATTACAAACTGTTTGCCACAAAGTTGTGAAGGTTTTAATTGATCCCCTTTGTAAGTGAAATGCCTTAGAACTGATGGGCTTGAAATCAGGTAAGCCATAAAGCTGGCAGAGTGTGTAAAAAGCAGTTTGTGCTCCATTCTATTTGGAATATGACACTCTCACACAAAGGTAATTTATGATTTACATTATCTTCATTTATTTTCCAGCCCCATGTTTGGATCAAACATTTCAGCATTTTCTTCAATGTGCTATAAAAATCATGCTTCAATATTTCGAGGAATGACCAAACTTTGTAATGACAGAACTACATGAATAGAATAAAGTAGTTATCGCCTCTTTATTCATATTCGTTGAGAACTATCTAGTCAATGACGTGGCAAAAATGAATTAAAACAAACCACTATTCCGTTCTATGTAAAGGCGATGTAAATGCTGGCCGCTTCGATAGTCCACAAAAAGTTGCATTTTCCAGTAATAAAATATATTTAAACCAAGAAGTTGCGCTGCAATAGCCGGAAAGTCGTTCTTAAAAATGTACAGCTAACCGGATAGTTTAGTCAAAATAAACAGCAAAAACACTAAATATGCGCACGAAGTATTTACTTCGTGATATGCGTAACAAAATATAACTATCGGCTGTACAGTCGGCTGAGCGGTCCTTCGGACTGAAAGTAGACTATAACTAGGTGCTTTACTTTATTTTAATTTGATACAGATGTAAAACAATATTGCTTGAATTGATTCATGTGAAATAAATATAAATAAAGAACTACAGAAATAAATGGAGCATCTTTTCTGTTCGGTGCGTTGCCTCGATCTTCCGCACCCCGATATTTACATGACTTTACTTTTGGATTGGGAGCCTCGATGGACCGAAGGTCGACTTACCAATAAAAAACAAAAAAATTTAAGCAATAAACTCCAATTTTATGTTACTAACATGTAATATTGTACCACAGAATAAATCCCACGAAATACCTACAGATTACATGCTCTAGATAAAAAGATACAGCATCTTTACCTATACGTTTAGATACTCCGGTTATTTTGAGGCTGGATCTAGATCAATATCGTAAAACTTCTAAATCTAAGTCATAAATCAGTATCAGAACAATTATAGTTCCGTTGTTTGAGGTTCATAATTAATATTACAAATACATACAGCGAGAAAGAAATGCACAACGAATGCGCGGTTGCTCATTGATTATACCTTACCTTTTTATGTAAGGGTAATTCTGATTGGTTAAAGGGTCGCGGTTCGGCGTCGCGGTTCGGCACATAGCGTACGAAAGGCTCATAACTCTCCAAAAGCGCATCTTGCGGTTTATAAACCGCATGATGCGGTTTAGAAAGCGCATGATGCGGTTTGTAAAGCGCATGATGCGGTTTATAAACCGCATGATGCGCTTTCTAAAGCGCATGATGCGGTTTAGAAATCGCATCATGCGCTTTTGGAGAGTTATGAACCACTTCGTACGCCATATGCAGGAGGACCTTTTAATGACAGTGACATGAGTCATAGCAGAATGTGTATGAAGCAATATTGAACAACCAGAACATTGCAGGTGGACCTTTTCTCTGTCTAGATATCCGACATTAACCCATTACCTCATAGGCTATTTTTAGATACAACCTCTTTGAATGAATCTACCGAAAAGGAGCATTAACTAGAGAAAAGGAAAAGTTTAGAATTTAGTAGTTTGAAACCATTGTGATAAATAGAGCATTTGCTCCTATAGGAGCAAATGCTCTATTTATCACAATGGTTTCACAAAGTGACTTTTACAGAGTCGTCAAAAGTCGTCAGTATGAGGGACTGGGTTAACAGTTTTCTCTATGTAGCGGTCATATTCATATGGTGGTGATATCAAGAAAGATAACTCTGCGATCTATGGACATGAGATCATCATTGATTTCGTCCATTGGATCTCAAAAAACAATCTTCTCAAAATGCAAGTCTGCGCATTAATTACAATTTTATTCTCCTTTTACATTTAACTCTCATCCTGCCAAGCGTGACGAGTCTGACATTTACAAACAGCTTGGGTCCTGATAAGAAACAGATTGACTCTAGATCTCATTATGATCCTATTATAGTAAGTTGAAAGTCAGTCGCTAGGTTTTGAACGAACAATGTTAACTGCATGTAGTACTTTAGCATTAATGGGATTCAGATACTGGGGATCCCTTTTGGTGGCCCCTTAATTTATTAACCCTCTACCTGATACAGAAACGTTTTTTATACATTTTCAAACAGAGTGTACCCAGATCAGACGACACCTGTAGAAGCCATCTGGTCAGGGTCTGCTCTGTTTGCTTACACACATATATGTTATATCCGGTTTTACACTATATGATATATCTACGCATTCACTTGTTATATATAACAGTATATAATAATTAGTTAATTAATATTCATAATACATAGTTAATTAATATTCATAATACATGGTGTATGCCGTGAATATTCATGAGATCCGCATCAAGGTCACATTATCCTGACATCTGATGAACCACTCCTAGTACTACTCTCATACGCTGCGTGCTTACCGATGGCGCCAGTAAGTATGCGATAGGAGCTGACCTCGAGCCTGAGGTCATTCTCACACACGTTAACCATTTCGGCCATGGATATTCATGTAAGACATATGGATGGTATGAATATTACTGATTTTTCATACGTATATCATGCGCAAACAGAGCAGACCTAGATCAGATGGCCTTCTGATCGGGTCTACTCTGTTTGCAAAGGTATGAAAATGTCTCCCAGGTAAAGTGTTAACCCTTCTCTTGTTGAATTTTAAAATGCATTTCTCCTTCTTTACCCATGCCCTGTTGTATAATTACATATATTTTCACTGTGTACAGGTATTTCGTTGTACAATCACTGCTGTGGAGTGCACTGGTTGCACATTTAACTTGTAAATAGTGCAGACCCTGATGAGACAGCTCCTGCAGGAGCTGTCTCATCTGGGTCTTCACTATTTACAGGTAGGTATATTGACGTGAATAGCAAGCGAAGGGTTAAACGGCATTTTATTTTCGACTTGAAATATTTCTAAATTTGGCAGAAATTCTCAAAGCACCTTTACAAAATATATGCAAGAAAGACATCTTATTTATTATTACTTAAATGGCATAGCCACAATAATCGGCCAGTTTCAACGGGTAGAGCTTCGTCTCGGTGCATTACTATTGAACTCTAAAGTACATACATGTATAACTTAATAACAGAACAATAGCATACTGGACAAGAGTTGGAAAAATAGAAAACGAAACAGTGACTACCAAACTTCCCTCTTTTCGTTATTTATGCTTAAATACTTTGCTACGCCATATATTGCCAGCAAAGAAAGCACCCCCCCCCCATAGCAGGGCTAAGCCAACTAGTTTACCCTGTTGCCCACTGTAAGGTTTAGATAATATTAAATCAATGACTCTTCGTGAATATTAATTATATTAATTGTTATAATAGCACATGGATACATGCAGTTCATACTTGAGCTCTGTCTGAACAGGTCCCATTGGAGTCCTGTCTGAACAGTTCCTATTGGAGTCCTGTCTGAACAGTTCCCACTGGAGCCCTGTCTGAACAGTTCCCATTGGAGTCCTGTCTGAACAGTTCCCATTGGAGTCCTGTCTGAACAGTTCCCATTGGAGTCCTGTCTGAACAGTTCCCACTGGAGCCCTGTCTGAACAGTTCCTATTGGAGTCCTGTCTGAACAGTTCCCATTGGAGTCCTGTCTGAACAGTTCCTATTGGAGTCCTGTCTGAACAGTTCTTATTGGAGTCCTGTCTGAACAGTTCCTATTGGAGTCCTGTCTGAACAGTTCTTATTGGAGCCCTGTCTGAACAATTCCTATTGGAGCCCTGTCTGAACAGTTTCTATTGGAGTCCTGTCTGAACAGTTCCTATTGGAGTCCTGTCTGAACAGTTCCTATTGGAGTCCTGTCTGAACAGTTCTTACTGGAGCCCTGTCTGAACAATTCCTATTGGAGCCCTGTCTGAACAGTTTCTATTGGAGCCCTGTCTGAACAGGTCCCACTGGAATCTTGTCTGAACAGTTCCCACTGGAGCCCTGTCTGAACAGTTCCTATTGGAGTCCTGTCTGAACAGTTCCTATTGGAGCCCTGCCTGAACAATTCCTATTGGAGCCCTGTCTGAACAGTTCATACTTGAGCTCTGTCTGAACAGTTCCCATTGAAGTCATGTCTGAACAGTTCCCACTGGAGCCCTGTCTGAACAGGTCCCACTGGAGCCCTGTCTGAACAGTTCCTATTGGAGCCCTGTCTGAACAGTTCCTATTGGAGTCCTGTCTGAACAGTTCCCACTGGAGCCCTGTCTGAACAGTTCCTATTGGAGTCCTGTCTGAACAGTTCATATTGGAGCCCTGTCTGAACAGTTCCTATTGGAGCCCTGTCTGAACAGTTCCTATTGGAATACTCTGATCAGGGTCTGCTCAGTTTGCCGAACACATCAGTGTCAATTGCCCATACCAGGAATAGATGGATAAATGGAATGTGTATGATTATTTGACAATGCTGCAAGACAACTCCGTTCCGTTTATCCAAATAAACGTGCAAGACTCTTGCTATTTGGTATTCTTTCTGCACTTGATTTACCTTGCGTTTGATGTTCTACAAAGTCTTGTAGAACCAGAAGTGGTCAAAAGTGTACCAGAATTAGAAGTGGTCAAAAGTGCACCAGAACTAGAAGTGGTCAAAGTGTACCAGAACTAGAAGTGGTCAAAAGTGTACCAGAACCAGAAGTGGTCAAAAGTGTACCAGAAATAGAAGTGGTCAAAAGTGTACCAGAACTAGAAGTGGTCAAAAGTGTACCAGAACCAGAAGTGGTCAAAAGTGTACCAGAACTAGAAGTGGTCAAAAGTGTACCAGGACCAGAAGTGGTCAAAAGTGTACCAGGACAAGAAGTGGTCAAACGTGTGCCAGAACCAGAAGTGGTGTACCAATAGGGCAAATATTAGTTCTTGACAGCAGAGTAAAGATAATAATATATTCACAACTGTTTGACAGCAGAGTAAAGATAAGAATATATTCATAACTGTTTGACAGCAGAATAAAGGTTAGACTATATTCAGAACTGTTTGACAGCAGAATAAATTAAAGGTTAGACTATATTCTAACTGTTTGACAGCAGAGTAAAGGCTAGAATATATTCATAACGGTTTGACAGCAGAGTAAAGGTAATAATATATTCATAACTGTTTGATAGCAGAGAAAATGCTAGAATATATTAATAACTGTTTGACAGAAGAATAAATGCTAGAATATATTCATAACTGTTTGACAGCAGAGTAAAGACGAATATATTCATTACTTTTTGACAGCAGAGAAAAGGCTAGAATATATTCATAACTGTTTGACAGCATAAGAAAGGCTGGAATATTCAGAACTGTTTGACAGCAGAGTAAATGATAGCATATATTCAGAACTGTTTGACAGACGAGAAAAGGTTAGAATATATTCATAACTGTTTGACAGCAGAACAAAGGCTAGGATATATTTAGAATTGTTTGACAGCAGAGAAGAGGCTATAACATATATATGCATAACTGTTTGACAGCCGAGAAAATGTTAGAATATATGCATAACTGTTTGACCGAAGAACAAATGCTAGAATATATTCAGAACTGTTTGACAGCAGAGTAAATGGTAGCATTTATTCGGAACTATTTGACAGCAGAGTAAAGACTAGAGTATACCCACAACTGTTTGAAATCAGAATAAAGACTAGAATATATTCATAACTCTTTGACAGCAGAGTAATGCTAGAATATATCCATAACTGTTTGGCAGCAGAGTAAAGGCTAGAACATATCCATAGTTGTTTGACAGGAGAGTAAAGACTTGAACATATCCATAACAATTTGACAGCAGAGTAAAGAATAGAATACATTCAACTGTGTGGCAGCAGGGTAAAGACTAGAACATATCCATTACTTTTCGACAGCAGAGTAAAGGCTAACTAATTGACAGCAGAGTAAATATTAGAATATATCTATAACTGTTTGACAAAATGATAGTTTGAGAGAAACTAGTGGAACTCCAACTTTGATGTTTTACTGTATATACACGCTTTTAACACCTCTGCCGACAGACTAGATCCAGATCAGGCTGATCCAATGGTCTGCTCCATTTGATCATGCAATTATAAAGATCAGAATGTACAGTTTCTGACAAGGCGAAAACGTGATTTTTTTGTGTGCCATTATAAAAAATCATCTATTTAATATTCATACAGTTATTTCTTATATGAATATTCATAGAGTAAATGGCTAAAGATCAATAGGAGACACTAATCTTAATGAATATATTTTATTTGACGGTGAGAGGAGTATAATAGACAGTATCATGAAGAAACCGTAACGTCTGTAATAGACACTATTTACGTGGCAGTTTACTCATCCGACATGTCATTGATGTATATTGATATACCTGCATTAAGCTTCCAACTGACTTACACAATTAGACCTCTTTTTGATGGCCGTTTAACACGGATTATTCTACACACAGGAAGTTTTGGTATTGGTAGAAAAGTTAGAACCAGAAGACAATATTATATTATAAGATTGTAACGTGCACCATGGGTAATACCTGGCCGTCACTCATCCAGCCAGTGGCCGCACAGAACATTGCTCAACTTTATGTAAAACATTTCCCAGCACTTAAATCACGTCGTCAAAGGTTCTATGGCAAGGAGAGTTAATAGTGATAATATACATAACAGCCTCGCTGTTACATGACCATAAGTAGACAGAGCAGGCCCTGGTCAGACGGTTCCTACAGGAGCCGTCTGATATGAATCTACTCTGTTTGCTAAGGCGTGAGACATCGTTTGTTTTACGGAAAGGTATAAGTACGGAGGACCAGGGTCCATGCTTATAAAGCTTTTTATTTGAGTCTGAGTTCGTTCTCAAGCTTTTGAGTCAAAGGCTCAAATCTGACCAATCAAAAACTTGAGAACGAACTCAGACTCAACTAACAGTTTTATAAGCATGGACCCTGGCTTTACTTTCGATTTGGGGTTAATAAATCTTTGTAAACAAACAATGACATGGACCAGCCAATGCGTGATTGACTAGGCGTGAGGTATGCCTAAATGCGTTTATACATAAAATACACACTAACACTTCCCTTCATATAAACGCCTTTTTACGCATCTGCAAACATAGTAGACCCAGTGTCTGCTCGTGTTTGCTAATGGAATTTGATAAAACTGTTTCTTTACTTTCAGAAATGGCTACCATGATCCACCTTCCATATTTCACTAACACTATTTTGCCCATGAATATTCAGTAGGCATTGACAGTTGGAATAAATATAGAACAGGAAAAGTATTGACCATTTATTTCTCGAATATACATGTAAGAAATACAATACATGTGGATATCAATTAGACTAATACATAAGTTCTAAATAAATGCGTTTATACATATAATACACATCTACCATAAACAAAACAAAAACCTCTGAACCTAACATTGAACTAAGTAGCAACCCATAAAGAAACTTTCTATATTACTTCTAGTCTGCATTAAACAGGCCACCAGTCCTGCTTAAAAAGATTTTTTATTATTCTTCACTAAAATTCCGGTTTAGATGGGTTTTACTGTACTACATGACACTGTTCATGTAAGACATTTAATATGCATGAATATCAATCAGATAAATAAGTAAGTGCTGGTTAAATGTGTTTACATATATAATACATGTACATCAGCCATTTACTCCATTGATATTTATAAACACATTTTCACGCATTTACAAGCAGAGTAGACCCAGATCAGATGGAGAGGAACTTTCTGCATTACTTTCATCCTGCGTTAAGCAGCCACCTGCTTAAAAAGATCTATATTTGTCTTTACTAAATTCCGGTTAGAAAAATTACACCAGGAATATTCATGTAAGACATATAATATGTGTGAATATCAAATTAACCCTTTACCTCATAGGCTAATTTTAGGTACAACTTCTTCGAATAAATCTACCGAAAATGAGCATTTACTAGAGAAAAGGATTTTTTTTTAGAATTTTGTAGTTTGAAACCATTGTGATAAATAGCAAATATAAATAGCAAATGCTCGATTTATCACAATGGTTTTACAAAGTGACTTTTACACAGTCGTCAAAAGTCGTCAATATGAGGGAATTGGTTAATATTTACAATGACATATGATCAAGAATAGCCTTGTCCTGGTTCTAACTATGGCGTTATATTTATTTTATCCATAAGGAAATACAGCACACTCTGATCAGACACCTCCTACAAAATCCGTCCGATATGGGTTTCACCTGTTTGAATTACAGTGGAACTTCGATACCTCGAACTTCAAGGGACTGTTCAAATTACTTCGAAATAACAGAGTTTCGAGCCATCCGATTTTAATCTGAAGAAGTTCACAGCTTAATCCAGGTCTAAAGTATTGATGAAAGCTGGAGGAGCTTTCAGAATTACTCTTGAGCTGCAATAAACTGTCACGTGTGTTCCTAGATATGCGTAGTGATACATTTTAGAACAGTTCTGTTTTGTAACTTAAGGCAGAACAGAAGCTCGAGATATCGAAGTTGAACTGTACTTTAAAAGGCGTAGTATACAGTAGAGGTACGGTATGTCTCCAGTCACCATGAGTGTACAAGTCTCTACATGAAACCTCTCATCTAGGTCGGTCTTGTTAGCAAATGCATTAAAGGGCGAATTATTGGAGTAAAGTATGTCTCAAATGTGTAAGTTCCGACATGCAGTCGTCTGATCTGGGTCTACACTGTTTACAAATGCGTTAATGGAGTGTTATGATGTAAATGGTAAGAAATGTCTCAAGTGTGTAAATTCCTACAGGAGCCGTCTGGTCTGGGTCTACTATGTTTGCAAAGGCGTTAATGGAGTGTTATAGTATAACTGTTAAGAGAGGTCTGATCTGGGTCTACTCTAATTACAGTGTTGTTAAAATCCGTGTTTATGGGGTAAACAAGCAAACAAAGAAGACATTGCTCCAACGGTTCCTACATGTGGATACATGTACAGTAAAACACATCTAAACCGGATTTCTAGTAGATGAGAATTTAACTTTTATGCAGATTATTACTTAACCGTAAACAAGCAAACAAAGAAGACATTGTTCCAACGGTTCCTAGATGTGGATACATGTACAGTAAAACACATCTAAACCGAATTTCTCGTAGATGAGAATTTAACTTTTATGCAGATTATTGCTTAACCATTCCGTCATACAAACTGTAGGAGCTGTCTGACCAGGGTCTGTTCTATTTGCTAATAATATTTAAAAGATCGGTTTCGTTACTTTCTACAATGGCTATACTTTTTCATCTTTCTTATTTTGATATAACTATTTTGTCAATGAATATACAGTAGATATTGAACTTTGAACAATATATAAAACGGGGAAAGGGACAATGCAGAATGGGAAGTCATGCAGAAAGCTCGTAGAGGAGATTTAACTCTTCCCTTGCTATTCGCGTCAATACACCTACCTGTAAATAGTGAAGACCCAGATGAGACAGCTCCTGCAGGAGCTGTCTCATCAGTGTCTGTACTATTTACAAATTGATTGTGCAACCAGTGCACTCCACAGCAGTGATTGCATAGCGCAATACTTGTACACAGTGAAGATATATGTAATTATACAACACGGCATGGATAATGAAGGAGAAATGTATTTTAAAAATTCAGCAAGAGAAGGGTTAAGTTGCAGTCTGTCTCCAGATAGATACTTATACTAAATTGGGCACCAGGTTTAGAGGGGTTCTGTTGTATTGTTGCGTAACGGAATATAACGTTACGCTTCCACCTGTCTCATAGACAATTATTTAGACTTACTAAACTTCCAGCCTAGATAGGTTTAACTGTATTCTTGCCTTGCGGAATATAACGTTATGCTGCCATCTGTTTCAAAGACAGATATTTATACTAAATTGAACTCCCGGTTTAAAAGGGTTTACTGTACTCTTGCATGGCGATGTTATAGCGATATGCCAGGCAAATGACCTTTGACACACGGCATGGTCTCTCTCGGCTATGCAGAGGTGCAGATAAGATGCGTAAGTTTAAACATTTTCAATAACAGCTCATTTATTTCTATAGTGTGATAAAAACGATTTTATTTTGTGTTTGAAATATGTGTGCTTCTAAATGCCGTTTTGTACCGTATTTTTTCTCAAATTTATAATACATAATACGTGTATTCCTTGTTTTAAATAACGTGCAGGTTATAATCAGACTTTGGATATTTTTTTAAAACAGTTACTATATAACAACTTCTTAACTGTTACTAAAATTCTTAGCTTTTTCTTATTTTCTTTTCTTTCTTATATATCTATGTTTATATGTATGTGATGTATAACTTAAGTCGGTGTAAAAAGCTCATTAGAGCTTATGTTATTTGTTATGTTCATCCGACTATGTAAATAAAATTTACTTGACTTGACTTTATAACAAAGCCTACACTGTGACCACATCATGGTCTCTCCCCAATATGTATCTTTGTACGCTTGAGTAAGTTTGCTTTGTGAGGTAATGGCTTTCCACACACATCGCACTGATAAGGTCTCTCGCAAGTATCTTTCATCACGTGACCTGTCAAATTAGTTCGATGACAAAATGAGCTTTTAAACAAATCACAGTTGGGATGTCTCTATCCAGTATGCACCCTTGTATGTTTACGTAAAGTACACTTTCGAGCAAATGACTTTCCACACATATCACACTTGTAAGGTCTCTCTCCCGTATGTGTCCTCGTATGAGTGGTTAAATGAGATTTGCGAACAAATGACTTTCCACACATATCACACGTGTAAGGTCTCTCCCCTGTATGTATCTTCGTATGCTTGAGCAAATCCGATTGTCCAGTAAATGACTTTTCACACACATCACATTTGTAAGGCCTCTCTCCGGTATGTATATTCGAATGAATTATTAAACGATATCTGTGAACAAATGACCGTTCACAAACATCACACTTATAAGGTCTTTCTCCAGCATGTATCTTCTTATGTTGCAGTAAACCCACCTGTTGAGTAAATGACTTTTCACACACATCACACTTGTAAGGTCTCTCTCCAGTATGTACTCTCGTATGAATGAGTAAATGTGATTTGGTAGTAAATGACTTTTCACAAACATTACACTTGTAAGGTCTCTCTCCAGTGTGTATTCTCGTATGATGGTGTAAACTGGATTTCTGCCCAAATGACTTTTCACACACATCACACTTGTAAGGTCTCTCACCTGTATGTATCCTCGTATGCAGGAGTAAATCGGAGTGCCGAGCAAATGCTTTTTCACAAACATTACACTTATAAGGTCTCTCTCCAGTATGTATTCTCGTATGAATGTGTAATTGTGATGTTTGACTAAATGCCTTTTCACACATATCACACTTATAAGGTCTCTCTCCAGTATGCACCCTCGTATGAATGAGTAAACTTGATTTGGTAATAAAAGACTTTTCACACACATCACACATGTAAGGTCTTTCTCGAAATTCTCCTGTATGTATCCTGGTATGGCTGACTAAATGTGCTTTGTGAGTGAATGAATTTTCACACACATCACACTTGTAAGGTCTCTCTCCAGTATGTATTCTCGTATGGGTGAGTAAATGAGCTTGCTGAGTAAATGACTTTTCACACACATCACACTTGTAAGGTCTATCACCTGTATGTATCCTCGTATGCTGGAGTAAACTGGATTGCCGAGTAAATGCTTTTTCACACACATTACACTTATAAGGTCTTTCTCCAGTATGTGTTTTCCTATGTTTGAATAAACCGGATGGCTGTTTAAATGATTTTTCACAGACGTCTCTCCCCAGTATGCACCGTCGTATGAATGAGTAAATTTGATTTATGATTAAAAGACTTTCCACACACATGACAGCTGTGAGTTGTCCCTCCTCCGTGATGTCCCATATTTCGCAGTAACGAACACTTATTCTTTATTTTAATGTGATTTTGAATATTGAACACATGTTTTAACAGGCTTGTGCATTTAAACTACTGTATGGTCTGATAATAGTTAACGAACCACGCCCATTGTGTAGGGTTGAACGTCATTTAAGGCACAATAATTGCTTGAACTGCTGAATATAGTACACTCAGTTAACTACTGACCAAAACAGATTGATGCAAGCAAATATTTCCAAATGATAAGGTGAACAGTCACGGTGCCGTTAATCTACACGCTCTAGAAGTTTAAACCCAAACTTTATGCACAGCGTTGAACAGTTCATAATGCAATACTTAACAGAATACCGGTTTGTTCACAAATTCACTATTTCCACGGAACTCTCTTCTCAAAGTCACGGTATACATGGATGTTGAACATAGAACTTCTCTGCGTCCTCAAAATCTATATTTACGAAAATTTTAACATATTCCAATTTCAAAGGTCACTATATATACGGATTAAGACATAAAATAGTCTTGATAATACGGATTGCCAACGAAAAATATC
The DNA here is from genome assembly GCA_963576725.1 of Azorinus chamasolen. Lineage (NCBI taxonomy): Eukaryota > Metazoa > Mollusca > Bivalvia > Cardiida > Solecurtidae > Azorinus > Azorinus chamasolen. The sequence continues at coordinate 9,075,466 of OY755241.1, read as the reverse complement.
TCCTAAACCACATGCACTATGGTTATCTGGCTTAAACTACTGCTAGGAAGAAAGTGACAGTTTTATATATACAAATACAAATGTATTCCAATCAACAGTAAGTAAAACGTTTAACTATTCGCTACAATTTTGTCAATCTTATCAACAATTATCATCTTTGAAGGGTGCTAATGAGCCATCTTAATGGTGATACCAACTTCCTTTTCAATCAAGACAACTTGTTCTTTACCTGTCAAAGATAATGTGCTAATTAGCTGATTAAACAAATTGATATGAAATAATGACCGGATATAATTTATTAACCATTTACCTCATGCATATTCATGTTCAATACTTCACCCATTATGAAAAATAAGTTATCGTTCTTGTCTGTGTATCATGTGTATGTAATGATGATTTTATTTGCTTTTGCTATAAGCATATTATGTATTCTCTCTCTCTCTCTCTCTCTCTCTCTGTCTCTCTCTCATACATTCATGCATTTACAAACAGAATAGACCCATACATGTATTACCGTTTATTAACCATTTGCCTCATGACTATTCGTGTTCAATACTTCACCCATTATGAAAAATAAGTTATTGTTCTTGAAGAAAAGAGAACAAAAGAGAAACTTACCAAACAGCCCCGTTTCTTCTCTGTTTTTGTGTTTACAAATATCAGTACTCGTGTTACCTTAATTTGATTCATTAAGCCTTTCCCACTCTCATACATTCCCACCCACCCAACCCAACCACACTCACCCCGCATATATAAATATAAAATGTATATGTAGTCACGATGTCGTTAGTAGAGTAGAACCAGATCCGACGGACGCTATAGGAGAGTCTGACCAGGCTCTGTACCGTTTGTTTATAACATAGCATAGATATGATTCTACAATTTCTGCTTCAGCAAACATTGCATGTGTTTATATGGCAGCAAAAAATCCAAATATAAATAAGTTTTATCGAGATGGTTTTGAACGTGCGCAGTAATAAAATGAACTAGTACATGTACAGGGGCGTGATTAAACATTGGAATAAACAATTACAATAGAACTAATCTAATAATGGGTCTGTAGGACAGGTGGCAGCTTAACGTAATAATGGATCTCTAGGACAGGTGGTAGCTTAACGTTATAATGAGTCTGTAGGACAGGTGGTAGCTTAACATAATAATGGGTCTGTAGGACAGGTGGTAGCTTAACATAATAATGGGTCTGTAGGACAGGTGGTGGCTTAACGTAATAATGGGTCTGTAGGACAGGTGGTGGCTGAACGTAATAATGGGTCCGTAGGACAGGTGGTAGCTTAGCGTAATAATGGGTCCGTAGGACAGGTGGTAGCTTAACGTAATACTGTGTATGTAGGACATGTGGTAGCTTAACGTAATACTGGGTCTGTAGGACAGGCGGTGGCTGAACGTAATAATGGGTCTGTAGGACAGGTGGTAGCTTAACCCTTCGCTTGCTGAATTTTAAAATACATTTCTCCTTCTTTACCCATTTGCCCTGTTGTATAATTCCATATATCTTCACTGTGTACATGTATTTGACAGTGCAATCACTGCTTCGGAGTGCACTGGTTGCAAAATCAACTTGTAAATAGTGCAGACCCTGATGAGACAGCTCCTGCAGGAGCTGTCTCATCTGGGTCTTCACTATTTACAGGTAGGTATATTGACGTGAATAGCAAACGAAGGGTTAATGTATGTCAAACGTATGACGAAACCTCTAGTAGGAGCTTTCTGCATTATGTTTGTTCTGCAGCAAGCAACCACCTGTTTTTAACACTCATATGTTCAATATACAGTAAAACCCCGCTAATGCGACCACTTAATAAACAACTATGGTGTCGTTTAAAGCAGGTGCGTGCTTAATGCAGGACAAAAGTAATGCAGAAAGCTCCTCTGGGAGCTTTCTGCATTACTTTTGTCCTGCATTAAGCTACCACCTGCATCTAGTACCCATAATTATACCTCTTTTAGATGGTCGCATTAGCGGGATTTCACTGTATTAATAACATATAACATAACATAACATAACATATTGTTTATTTCGGTTTAAGCATAACAGCTCATCACCATACAAACATACATGTATTCTGCATGCAACGAAAAAAAACCAACAAAAAAAACCAAAAAAAAACGAGAAAAACATAAACATAAAGTACATGATGGATGTGAGAGTGTAAATCATTAACGTTACATATATAACTTAATTGTGATTATGAAGAGTTCATTAAAGTATCCCTGTATTTAAAACTCTTATAACAAAATATTGCTAATCTAGTGAGAATTGTTGTCTTATTACTACTTAACAGCTCAATTAGTTTAAACATGCTTGGTCGCTGCCAATAATATTTCTGAATATACTGTTTTCTAAAGTTACCATATTTTGGACAAATTAATATGAAGTGATACTCATCTTCTATATCATTTAATGTGCAATAAGGGCATATTCTTTGGTTTCTTTCTATATTCCTGTGTCTACCTGTTTCAATTAGAAGTTTGTGTGACGATAATCTTATTTGTGCGATGGTATTTCGGTATTTGGGTATATGGAGCAAGGCTAGATAATCAGACCGCTCAAAAGATGTTTTAAGTTCCTTATACATAGATAAAGAGGCGCTTGAATTAACACTTTCATACCAACCGGTAATGTACATATCTTTTAATCGGGACTTAAGAATTAATGGTCGCTTAGGACAGGTTTAATATATGAGCGGCCACTGATAGCAATCCAATATGAGTTTTCTGCATTGTTTTTATTCTGTATCGTTGTTGTCGCTTTCGCACGTCCAGTTTCGAAAGTAGTTACTCCAGATTTGACTGCGGAATTTCAGGTAGTGCGGTTTTGTGCAAGCTTTTCACAGGAAGAGTAGTCAATTTTCAGGTTTTCATGGTGGATTTTAAGGTGTATTTAAATCTCTTTTTCTGTCCCCAAGGGGACGTTTGCCATCTAGCAGCTTACCATATAGGAGCTTATTGGGAAGGCGCTTGCCTTTCATACATGTATACATGACCAGCACATCGCAGCTGGCTGCGAACAAGAGTTGCACAAGTTCTTTTCATCTTAGCTGTATGCATAATTTCTGTATCTGGAACTTTGTCCTACCATTTTATATGTAGCAGGAACCTGAAACATCTTAGATGGAAAGCGTTCAATTGGTTGGCGTGCCAGATGTATACTGCACACGCCGCACAGGAATAGAGCAGGGAAGGCAGAACCATTGCACGATACCATTTGCTAGTAAACTGGCCTTGCTACAGAAATCGGCCTACCAGTAACCCTATTGCCCTCTTTAACTCATTCTCTCCTCGGCTATTTAAGACCCAACCTTTTTGAATACATCTACCGAAAAGGAGCATTAACTATAGAAATGGAGAGTTTTAGAATTGTGTAGTCTTGAAACCATTGTGATAAATAGAGCATTTACTCCATATGAGTAAATGCTCTATTTATCACAATGGTTTCAAAATGTGATGTTTTTTATAAATAGATGTGCAAGAATGCGTCACTAGGGGGTAATGTGTTAACTGTTTAACCGAATTAACCCACTGGCTCATAACCCTTTACTCTAGGACTATTTCCGAAAGGGATGGCATAATGAATAGTACTTAGATTAATTGTTACGGTAGCATATGGATACATGAAGTTTGGGCCATGCCAGGAACTGTAATCATAATTATCTACAGTATATCGTAAGAACATAGAGCAGATTGTTCCTACAGGAGCCGCCTGATCTGTGTCTACTCTGTTTGCAAAGGCATACAGGGTGTCCCAAAAAACGGAACCCTGGATCAAATGTGTATTTCAACCAATGTAACCGGACACATTAAAATATAAATATTTACTGTTGTAGATAAGTCATTTGTGCATATGTCTGCCAAATTTCTCATAAAAAATATGCATTGATTTTAAAGATATGAGTTTTGTAATGAATGCACCTAAAATCTGTTTTAACATGATATTCGAACACTGCATAGTCCATGCCTATATCATGTTTAAAACGGAGCTTTGGGTGCTTTTATTTAAATGCTGATATCTTACTAACCAATAAATATATTTAGATAAAATTTAGACAACATATGGCAAAATGTTGTCTCTACTAAGCTACATGTGTATACTTTTAACTTAAATCAGCAATATTAACAGACATGGGATAACTTTCTGGTCTTAATCCTGGGTTCAGTCTTTTGGACATTCTGTAGAGAAGCGTGCCTATGGAGAAAATGTTTTAAAGGCGCATAGATAAACAGTGAATACACATTTTTACGCCTCTACAAGTAATGTAGACCCATATCATATGCTTCCTGCTGGCCCAGCTCCGAGTCCACTATAGACCAAGATCATAGGCTTCCTGAGGGCCCAGCTTTTAGTCTACTATAGACCCAGATCATAGGCTTCCTGAGGACCAAGCTCTGAGTCTACACTGTATGTCTCTAAGTCTGACCGTCGGAATACTTGTCTATCCGAATACCCAGTGCAGGTAGCTTGGCCAATCGTCTATATGTGGGTTAATATAGGCAAACCTAGTGCAGACAACTTCACCCAGCGTCTCTATGAAGCGATGGGTTTATGTAGGCACCAATAGGACAGACCGCTCTGTAGTGTTCATTCTGAATTAGATATACGAGGGGATATCAAAAAGTTTTGAGCCTCATAGAAAGAGCTCGATTGTTTTAAGTTTACTGATTTATTTTTCGACATAGTCACCTTCCAACTCCATGCACTTGTTCAACCTAGTTTTCCGATCAATGATACCTGAACGGTAAAAGTCATTATATTGGCCCCCTATTCACCCCTCCACAGCAGTCATCAGCTCATCGTCATCATCAAATCTCCGGCCCGAAGTAAAACAATTTCAGCCTAGGAAAGAGGGGGAATTCGCTGGGGCTTGGTCTGGTGAGTAGGGTGGGTGAGGAAGAAGTATATAGTCACACTCGCGCGCGGCTTCCATCGCAACTCGGCTACTGTGAACTGGGGTCCTGTCCTGATGGAGCAGGATCCCGCGATGGATTTCCCTAGGCGTTTTTCCTTGATGGATTGGCGCACCTGCTTCAGTTAGTCGGCATAATAATCCCCATTCGGCTAGGTCCGACTAATAGCTCGCTGTTTTCAGGGCGGGTACTGGTGGTCGGCAATCCTGACCGGAGGTCATCGTCTAAACCCGCTCTCTGTCACGTTAGAATTATTTCACCCAGGGTTTGATAGTTGCAGAAGAAGGAGAAGACGCTCCATAAACATACATCATTCGCTCTTTAGCCTGTTTTGCTGACTGACCCTCCAGGACCAAAAACTTGATCACCGCTCTGTACTACGTTTTATCCATTTTTGACCAACTTACTAGGGGTATGTCTCTTTATCGAAATGCTGAGACTAAAGGATTACAATAATCAAGATAATCCGTTATGTACTCAATAGTTAACACATTGATGCACATCAGGCGTGAAAGCATTAATCAATCTGAATGAAAAAAATGCCCGAGGCTCAACACTTTTTGATATCCCCTCGTACCTTGAATTAAGCACGATATAAGTCGTTTGATGCTCTCCAAAGTTTAATGGAGTCCAAAGTGGTCAAAATTGTACCAGATCAAAATTTGAGCAGACATTATTTTTCACAGGAAAGTAAAGACTAGAATCTATTAATAAATGTTTGATAAAATGATGTGTTTAACCCTTCGCTTGCTATTCGCGTCAATATACCTGCAGGAACTGTCTCATCAGGGTCTGCATTATTTACAAGTTGATTGTGCAACCAGTGCACTCCACAGCAGTGATTGCATAGCGAAATACTTGTTCACAGTGAATATATATGTAATTGTACAACAGGGCATGGGTAAAGAAGTAGAAATGTATTTTAAAATTCAGCAAGAGAAGGGTTAAGAAACTGATGGGAACCCCACTTTAAGTTTTTGCTGCATAAATACGCGTTTTAATACCTGCGCAGAGTAGACCCAGACCAGACTGACCCAAGGGTCTGCTCTCTTTGATTATAATTATATAGATCAGATTCTACAGTTTCTGACAAGGCCAAAACGTGATGTGTCATTATACATGTACACATGCTGCTACTTAATATTCATAATGTTATTATTTCTTATATTATTATTATATTATATTATTTCTTATTATCTGAATAGTAAAGGGCTAAATAACTTAATGGATATACATGCATTTTTTACAGTTATAGGATTATAATAGACTATGTTATGAAGAAAACCATAATGTCTGTACACAATATTTACGTAGCAGTTTAATGCTCCGACGTCATTGATAGACTACCTTGTATACGTAATGTCTGTAAACAATATAAAATTTACGTGGTATATTACTGATCTGACGTCATAGGTAGACTACAGTGTATACGTAATGTCTGTAAACAATATTTACGTGACAGTTTACGGCTCTGACGTCATTGATAACCACGTTGTATACGGAAAATATCCATTTAGCAACCCCAGCTGATAAGCCTAAGCGGTAGCTTATCTACTGGAAATTTACAGATTTCAGAGGGTTACTCAATTTATTGGCCCATAAAATCAGTGTCAATATAGGCACTGTCTTTTAACTAACACCTTTAGATAGCAAATAAAATTCCCTTTCTAGTGATATAAATTCTTATACACACGTGTATACAAATAACAACTTATGGTCACGTATTCACCTCCTGTTGACATGTTTATTGCACCTCGCTGATTAGCAGGGTCTTGGACCGCGCCGCTGTGTACATGTTTGTTATCAACACAGCATGCGGGTGTCTAAGATCTAATAAATATTCATGAGTTTACTTTGACAAGAAAGCTGATTGGTTGACCTTTTAGGAGGCGTTCGAATAATTAATGTAGTGTATTCATGAACCGAGATATAGTTCCGGAAAACTTTGATTGAAATAACTCGTCAGACCAATCAATTTCCTGACAGTCTTCACATAGATTCAACAAATTCAATCTTTTAGCTTTAATTTGATACCAAAATCTTGTTTCGGAACCAATTATAAGTATCCCGCATTTTATTTTGAAAAGTATGACCCCTGACCCGGAGCACGCGCGTGCGAAGCAAAACATTCAAAATGGCGGCCGATAAAATTTTCACATGGAGCGGCACTAGATAAACTCAACGTTTTCAGCAATAACGATGTAACTAACCTTATTGTCGACGTAAATTGGCCGGTAAGTAAATTATTTTCTGTAATAAGTTTATTTTATTACAAAATACGACGAAATATAGAAGATATTTCTTCTCATTTTTACTGACGAATTCCAAGTGACATCGAGTATAGCTACGTGAGTTATGGTGGTTTCGCGAACTTACCTGTTCGTCTAACTCCTTTATGAACAAAATTGTTAGTGATTTCGTCAAACTGGCAATTATTCAGTAATAATAGCGGAGGGTATGTTAATTTCAAAAATCAATTTCATAATTGAAAGCAAATGATGTGTTTATGACACGTTTGGTATTCATGACCGTGTTTACAACCACATTGCTAACGGATTTTTTTTATTTTGTCTAAGTGAAATATAATACTAGTCCTCCAGAAATGTTCAGTGGAATGTGAAAAATTTGCTTTTTTTATGAGTATAAAAGCGGTTTATACATGATCAGAACATATTAATAAAATAATTTTTAGAAAAAATAAATTGGATAAACTCATAAAGGAATTCGGATATGGAAGTCATTAAAAAAAATTTTTTTTAATGACAATAATTAATAAAACTGTCTTTTCTATAGCTGTGTCTAGTGTTGGTTCAATTTTATGATAAAGTATCATTAGAAAAAAGGAAATGTTAACCTTATGCTGCATCAAAATTTATGTCAGAAATAATGACATCATGAATATTAACCCCTTCCTCCATGAATATTCATGAAAGAAACAATGACATCATGAACATTAATTAGATTAATTTCTTATAAAAGCATAAAGAGACAGGAAGTTTTGGCCATGGCAGAAACTGTAGAATCATATCCATATTATATCATAAGCAACCAGAGCAGACCCTGATCAGACCGCTCCTACAGGATCCGTCTGATCTGGGTCTACTCTGCTTGCCAAGTTGTAGAAAGGCGTATTTATGGAGTAAAGGGTTGATTAGATTATTTCTTTAATGGCACATGTACATATGAATGTTTCGGCATGGCAGAAGCAATACTAGTCTAGAATCATGTTTTATATTATTTTATATTTAAAGCAAACCTAGCAGACCCTGATCAAACGGCTCCGAAAGGAGCCGTCTGATCTGGGTCTACTCTGTTTGCAAATACCTATTTATACAGAGTTAATTCATACAAATGTAAAACAAGTTTTTTATGTTTGATGTATATTTGTATCAAAGCATTATTATTTGTGTATTTTCAGGCAGCAGATGGCGTCTCTGGGACCATTCTGTCAGTCTATAGGACTGACAGAAACAACACTTGCTGAAGACGTGATACTGGTCAACAGCATATCAAATGGTGTAGCGCTGGAGATTAAAACTTACTGTGAATTGAGGAACTTGACAAATCAACAGTATATTGACATGCTATCAAAACTTGATCCAAGCTTGAGGGTCATCAACCCAAAATCAATCGTTTCAAAGATTAACCGTCTCAAAGACCAAAGGAAGTGTCTCACATCTGAAAAGAAAGTGAAGGGTTACAAAAATGTAAAGGAACTTTTGGAAACAAAATTCAGTGCTCCAGTTAATCAGAAAAGTTGTAGTGTACCAGAGATTTCAAAATGTACAACAGAAACAACTGTGCAACCCTCAGCAAACATTCCTACATCAGTCTCTCAAGAAATTCAAACTGATAGTGTATGCAGCTCAGATGATATGAAACGTGCAAATGAACTGAAACACAAAATGAAAACTTACATGCGCACAGCAGATAGATTGCAAAGTCAAATCTTTCAGAGACGGGAAAGCTTGAGCAAAATTAACTCTAACATCGGACACTACTCCGTGAAGAACGTCAACAAAAGAGATGAAACAGCACGTAAATATTTACACAAACTCAGAGACATGCAGAGAACTGTTGTGAAGCAACAGAAAATTCTGGAAAAACATGACACAGAGAAATGTAATGTAAAAGAAATAGAAACTGAACTGGCTGACTTGAAAGATAAATTTGAATGTTTGACAGAAAAAATTGAAATAGAGGAGGCAAAGAAATTAGCAGTACAGAAGACAGAGTTATCTGAAAGGGGAACTTCAGCAATTACGGCCAAACTCCAACAACATCAGTGAAAATGCAGACCTTGAAATTATACAAGTTCAATGTGAAGAGCGTATAAGAAAAGCAATGCTAGAAATCGAAGAAAAAGACATAACTATATCACAACTGGAAGACAGAGTTAAGATTCTAGAACAAGCATCAATCATGACGAAGAATGACAAGGGTACATATACCGATAATGTTCGTCTCTGCATCATGGAACTAGCTGGACTGGAAGTAGCTGTAGAGAAAATGTCGTCAGTTATCCAGGTTGTTGTGAAACATTTGACAGGGAAGGAACTGAACAAAGATCAATTACCAAATCCTTCAACATCTCAAAATATTGTTGACGAAGGACATTTTGTGGCAAAAACATATATTGTTAAGAAACTGGAGAACTGTGCTAACTGGGGTTTAGAGCGTGATGGTACTAAACGAAGAAAACAGAAGATACTAGACACATCTGTTACTCTAGACTCGGGTGATGTCATGAGCCTTGGATTCACCAGAGTTGCCCAGGAAACAGCTAAAACTATACAGGATGTAACTGAAGAACATCTGATTGAACTGACATCTTTGAACAAAAGTCCAAAATACCTTGCAGAAACCCTACAAAAGTTGGCGTTTACAATGTCTGACCGAGCTTCAAATGAGAAATTAGCTGATAAACTCTTGGATGAATGGCTTGAAAAGATGTTAGTGGATTACAATGGTGACAAAATTGAAGTGCAGCACTTTCACTGCATGGCGCATGTGCTTCTTGGATTACACAATTACATTAATCCAGAACTCACAGACTTTGAACAAAGTTTAACAACTGAAAGCGGACCACTTGGACGAGATGCACTGTCTGTGTTCAAAACATGGAGTAAAAAGGAAGCTGTGGTGAACCGTGTTGTCCGTACTACATCTGATACATTTGGTTCTGCTGGTGATCACCTTGGTGTCCGCGATAGGTGGGAGGCTTGCTGCACTGAACACGGAATAAAGTGGCTAATTGGGAACTATCGTGATAACAGATTTAACGCACTCTTCCAAACATCGGCTGAGGTCTATCTTCATCGTGCAGACATCCTGAAAGTACTTGATACAGTTTCTAAGCCAAATCTAAAACTAACTGCTGTCAGGCCTGACTTAGAATCTGCAGAAGTAAGTGCACTACTACAATGCTTAGGAATGTTTTATCTGCAGCTGACAGGTCCATACTGGAATTTAGTCACTAGTGGGAAAGTGACATATTTTGAGCTGTACAAACATGTCTGTGATATAGAACAGTTCCTAAATGACTGTGTGAACAACCCAGCAGTTCTCCTGAAAGAAGATCAGCACTGGTCCTCATCAGACCCACTTGAACTCCGTGATATTCCTCACCGTAGTCGACTCGTAAATGTACTGTTCTTTGTGCATGAAGAAACATATCAAGTACTGATGAAAGTTATTCCAGTTGTAGCAAGTGCAATGCTCAAATGTGTGAAGAAACAACTGGTGGACTTCCTTCCTGGTGGTAAATTCAACAGTCCTGAATCCTGTAAAACCCAACTTACAAACTTTGCATCAGTCACCAATCTAGCATGTGAGCATCATTTTGGTGATCTTGATTCCAGTCAACGACGACGGCCAATGCTTCCTATCACCATCATACGTCTGTTCAGCTCTTGAAGCGTAATCGTAAGCAGGTAATGGACTGGCTCGGAAAAATGGACACTTCAAGTAGAGAACAACTTTTGAAATCTGCTCGACATGAAGGGACAGAATTAAGGAGAAAACATCGGGAAAATGAACAGAAAGTGTTCATATAGACTATTCATGTAAATATGGAAGAAGAAAAACTAAACAAAGGAAAGAAAAGAAAATCAAGAAATACTGAACATGTAACAGAAAAGAGACATAGATAAGAATTTGAAAGTATACATATAGAGTTAAATGTAAATGTTTATGTAGCTGTGGCGTACAAAGACAATTGGTACCCAGGGTGTATTGAAAAAGTTGTGAATGAAAGTGAAGCACTTGTACGATTCATGGCTCCATGCAGAAAAAAGGGGTTTTATCACTGGCCCATGCGTGAAGACAAACAACTTGTTCACAGGCAATTTATCCTATGTCAAAACTTTGTGCCAGATTGTGTTGGTTCTGGGCGTCAGTGGTTTCTGAATGAACATGAAAACATCAACAAAGTTTATAGTAAATTTCATGCATCATACTTTTGCTGAAATGTGCAACCTCTGAATCATGAATCGTACCAGTGCTTCGCTTTCATTCACAACATTTTCAATCCCTGAAAAATGCAATGTTATTTACTATTTAATAGATAAAATGTGATAGACTGAAAAACAATATTATTATTTATGATGTGTGTTGAAAGTTATATATTATAATTCATGATGTGTGTTGAAAGTTAAGTCATTCCCTCCTAGATTGTTTTTAGACCCAGCCTCTTGAATAAATCTACTGAAAAGGAGCATTTAGTAGAGAAAAGGAATTTTTTTGAATTGTATTGTTTTGAAACCATTGTCATAAATAGAGCATTTGCCACAATGGTTTCAAAAATGACTTTTACAGATGCGCCAAAAGGTGCCAGTATGAGGGAATGGGTTAAACATGTCGAGTCGGAGAAAATAGAAAATAAAATGTAAAATGTTCTACTTGATTTTCTTGATTTCTTTTATTTAGCCTGCCTTTACAAAATAACAGACAGCAGAAATGGATTCTGCATGAAAAAACCTACCAGTTTGAGAAGTTTCATGAAGATAGCCTTAAAAATAAGTTATGAAGACTTGAATACAAAAATATCCCTTCTTCGGGTCCGCGACCGCGAGTCGATTTCCTATATAAAGAACAAGGGAAAAATTCCAGAAAAACTCGAATAAGTCCAAACTTCAATTCTTCATAACATTTTTATTTTTAAAGATATTTAAAAAAAATCAAAACTGTTCTGTGTTTGTTAAACCCTGCTCTTTAAGATTTATTGAATAAACATGCCAAACTCAGAATCTGAAAATTTAGCTGGGGTTGCTAATCCATATACTCCATGAATATTCATGAAAGAAATAATGGCATTGTGAATATTTAACAAGATTAGTTTTAAGATGACATTAACAAACGATACTTTTTTGCCAAATCAGAAAAGTTCTATGGAATTCGATCTGTATTATTTAAGAAATAATAAATTCATACCAGTGTTTTATCGTGCAATCGAACACTGGTAGGAGTTGGAAGCGTAGTAATTAATTATAAGCATCTCAACGACCACCCGTGTTCGATTGCACGATAAAACACTGGTATAAATTTATTATTTCGATTCTAACACTTCAATTCAACTATAATTTGCACCGCCACAACGGCACTACGTTTCTTGTCGTACGAATTTTCGAAGCCATATTACGTCACGTTACGCCGTTACAGCTCGTGCGGTGTTTTATTGAGAATTCAAACATAGATAGTCCCTTCTTTGTTTATGTAGATGTGTGCGCGAGGTGTGTTAGAATCCATAAGTAAACACAGTAGACCCGTAAACGAACGACTCCTATATAGGAGCCATCTGGGCTGGGTCTGCTCTGTTTGCAAAGGCGTAGAAATGCGTATTTATGGAGGAGTAAATCGTTAAAGTACAGTAGAACATATCTTAGGCGGATACGTATTCAATTATTGAACATAGAAGTCTTGAGAATCAGGTGGATGCTTAATACAGGGTAGAAATAATGCAGAAATCTCTAATAGATTTCTGCATTACCTTTGACCTGCCTTACGTTAACAGATGTCTTACATACTCATAATTAGACCTCTTTTTGATGACCACTTAACACAGGTATTGGTAGAACATTTAGAGTCAGAAGATAATATTGTATTATACGATTGTAACGAGCACCATCGGCAATACCTGGCGGTCACTCATCCAGCTGGTAGACCATTGCTTAACTTTACAACATTTCCATGCAGTTAAACACGGTCGCCAAAGGGCTAGCTGTCTGGATAGGAGTCTATAATACTAATATACTGAACAACCTCGCTGTTACAAGATCATAAGTACTTAGTAGACCGAGCAGACCCTAATCAGATGGTAGGAGTCGTCTGTCTGACGGACGACGGACATCGGGCAATCACAAATGTTCACACTGAGCACTTGGTGCTCTGGTGAGCTAAAAACAGCCAATTTGACCTTTGACCCTGAAGGATGACATTGACTTTGACATGTCACCCCTCAAAATATGCAGCTTCATGAGGTACACAAGCATACCAAATATCAAGTCTCTATCTTTACTGGTCCAAAAGTTATGGCCGGTTAAAGTCGGTGATTTGACCCATATATTCGACCTCTGACCTTGAAGGATGACCTTGACATGTCACCCCTCAAAATGTGCGGCTTTATGAAATTCATATGCATGCCAAATATCAAGTCGCTATCTGTACTGGCTCAAAAGCTATGACCAATGTTAAAGTTGCTGACAAACAAACAAACAAACAGACAGGGCAAAAACAATATGCCCCAGATCAAATATGGGGGACATAAAAAGGAAACACAATAGATAGACAGGCAGACGGACGTGCAGACAGACGGACATACAGACTGGCAGATGGATGGATGGACAAACGGGCAGACAGATGACGGAAAATCCCTTTGTGACACACTACCTCTCGGCAGACGACACAAAACTCACCTTATATATATTAGTGACGTCAATATTTCTTACATGAATATTGAACAGGGAAATTGTTAAATTGCTATAACGTAGAGTCATATCTTTACCATCGTAAGGAAACAGAGCCAACCGTGATCCCAACGACTCCCACAGGAGCTGTATGATCTGTGTTTACTCTGTTTGCAAAGGCGTAGAAAGGTGAGATTATGAAGTAAAGGGTTAAAGGCAGCATGCCGACTATTTTTTTCAAACCTAATATAATTCTATTAAAAATATGTTCTTTTATGTTATATTAAACATGTTTATATTTATAATCTCAACCCTTCCCCTTATCTATATTTAGTCAAAAGTCCAATACTTACAGAATAGAAATGGACAAAAGTAATTATAACGAAAATATGGAAGGAACATTGCAGTCATTTCAGAAAGTCTAATTAAACAACTGAATGAAATTCCATTAGCAATCAGAGCAGAGCTGAACAGACGGCTCCTAAAATGAGCCGCACTTGGTGTATCACACATCGGTGATCAGGGTACTATACAGTTGACCGTTTACTCAGTACATATAAAACCAAACCAAATATCTAATTCGATCTACGTTGAATCCATTCTCAGTACTCATTAGTTTGATTATCTTGAGTCATATGCAGTGCCACCTATTTGGCAAGTTTCGGCTGAAGTACATTATGCCTTCAGCCTTCGGCTTTATGCTTGTTGCTAGGGGCTTGCCGCATTGCGTCATGTGTCATTGGGTCATGTGTAATTGTAGAATGAATTAAAATGACTGCAAACAAGCAAAAAGGACGTTAACACCAGGCATAATGACGAACGACGGATGGTGAAAGTAGTTTTAATTTAATTGTTAAATAAGCACAACCCCGCATGCAATTTCGAATACGCTCTTGTAATAAGGCGCAATGCACGATGCATTTTCGTTAAATGCAGGATCTAGGAAGAAACTTCAATGAAAGAAGGAAGCCCATCTTGACATGCAATAATCGTTAAGCAAACTGTTTAATAGCACAATGAATGATGCAGTTATCATGAAACAGACTGAAATGCCATAATGCATGCTGCATTTAACACGAAGCAAACTGAAACGCCATAACGCATGATGCGTTTTTGGCGTTGATCGTACTGACTCCATAAAAAGATTGTGTTTGTTAAGTTATAAATAGAATCTTGCATTCGTATTCTTGATTATTAGATTTTTTAAATTCGTTAAAGCTTGTTTTTTACCGTTTTAAAAAGACTTATTTAATACCTCCAATAATCAAGAACACTCATGTAAGATCCTCTATATAAATGATTAAATGATGTCTGCGAATGACTTATCTTTGTATAAACGAGTAAATTGGACTGCTGTGAAAATAACTGTTCGCAAACATGACACTTATAAGGTGTCTTTCTAGTATGTATTCTCTCTCTAGTATGTATACTTTCTCCAGTGTTTCTTTTTATGCAGTGATAAACTGGAGTGCTGTCTGAAAGACTTCTCACACATATCACACTTATAAGGTGTTTCCCCTGTATGTATCCGTGTATGGCTAACTAAAGTTGATCGCTGATTAAATGACTTTGCACACACATTACACTTATAGGGTGTCTCTCCTGTATGTATTCTCACATGTCTAATTAACGCAGATTGCATAGTAAATGACATTCCACACACATGGCACATGTAGGGTCTCTCCTCTTCATGTATCCTTGTATGGCTAACTAAACTTGATCGCTGATTAAATGACTTTTCACATTCATTACACTTAAAGGGTCTCTCTCCTGTATGTATTCTCATATGACTATCTAAATTTGATTTCCTAGTACATGACTTTTCACACACATCACACTTAAAGGGAAACTCTCCTGTATGTATCATGGTATGCCTTACTAAGAGTGATCGTTGAGTAAACGACTCGTCACACACATTACACGTGTAGGGTTTCTCCCCTGTATGGAATCTGGTATGGGCAACTAAACGTGATCGCTGAGTAAATGACTTTTCACACATATCACAGTTGAAAGGTTTCTCTCCTGTGTGTATTCTCGTATGCAGGAGTAAACCGTATTTCCGAGTAAATGCCTTTCCACACACATCGCACGTATGAGGTTTCTCTCCTGTATGTATCCTGGCATGGGTAAATAAGACTGATTGGTGAGTAAATGACTTTTCACACACATCACATTTGAAAGGTCTCTCTCCTGTATGTATCCTGATATGACTAGCTAAATTATATTTGTTAGTAAAAGTTTGTCCACACATGTCACACTTAAAAGTTCTCTTCCCCATCATGTGACTTACTGAATGCTACTGAATATCGGAATTTCAATAAATTACAGTCAATAAATATGCAAATATTTTCAAATGATCAGATCTAAGGTCATAGTGTTGTTAATATGCACATTCTAAACAATTAACCCCAAACTTTATGAATGTAACTTCACGAGTAGCTTAATGCTTAACAGGAAACAACTGTGTACTGAACATCACTGTGTGCCAACATGTTTGTCTCTCTCCTCTCAAAGTCACAATATACATGTACGTTCAACATAAAACATTTATATTGTTCTCAAAGAAAAAGTATATACATGTGTATTTCATATAAAACCTCTCTGTGTCCTCAAAGTCCCTATATACACGGTTGTTTAACATAAAATCTGGGTCTCCTCATTTTGTATGTACATGGGGTTTATCCCACAGTTGTTTAAATATTATCAGTACGTTTCATATTCGAACGGTGACAATGAGCCATCTTGGTGGTGATATTAACGTCCTTTTCAATGAAGACAACTTGTGCTTTTTACCTGTCAAAAGAAAATATGTTAATTAGCTGATTAGACAAATTGATATGAAATCATGACCGGATATCATTTATCAACCATTTACCTCATGAATAATCATGTTCAAGACTTCACAAGAGAGCCAGAATGGCCCTGATATCGCTCACCAGACAATCAGAGGAGAAGATTACAGTTTTAACTATATGTTTCTATAGAAAACTAGCTGGCCCTGGGGTAGGCCAATTTTGACCCCAAGGGGCATAATTTATATAAATTTTGTGGAGGACCACTAGTGAAGAAAATAAAAGAATGATCTAAATAAAAACCTCTAACAATGTAAATCTAAAGAAGGACATAGACAAAACTTTGTATGTATGCCATATCCCTGGGCAAAATGGTTGAATTTCATAAAGAATAAATTAAAATATATACTTATGTTCAAAACTTCAGACATTTTCATTACACCTTCATGAGTTCATATTGTTATTCATATCTTAACTTATGGTTAACCCTTCCCCTGTTCTATGTTTATTCAAAAATTTGATGCCTGAATACTCATGGACAAAATAGTTATAATAAAATATGGAATGTGGGACAATGTAGCAATTTTAGAAAGTAAAGAAAACTCTTTCAAATCCCATTGACAAACAGCCTTCTGACCTTAGTCTGCTCTGTTTGCAAATGCGTGAAAAGGCGTTCATTATGAGGGAAAAGGTTAAGTAAACATATTATAAATACACTGTATATTGTACACAAAATGAAAATAATTTAATGCAATTTGCACTATAATATAACACAAGCAAACATAGCAGGTTGATCAGATGGCTATTACATGAGCCATCTGATCTGGACCTACTGTTTACAAAGGTGTAGATATGTGTATTTATGGAGTAAAGACTAAATTGTTCTAATTACTGTGCAACAGTCCAGTTCTAAATAACATCAGTTGTCTGCCCAGAAGGGAGGCAATCCAGTTGTTATCAAAAAGTGCAAAGGGAGAAACCTTCCTTTTATGGATGCTAAAATATTCACAGTTTTGAAACTGGCTACCCCTGGGGAGGGGCCAATTTTGACCCCTGTGGCAGTTTATATAACTTTTGTAGAAGACCTGAACATGATGCTATGTGCCAAATTATATAAAAGCCGAGAACCTTCCAGTTTCAGAGGAGAAGATCTTCAAATTGTTCACTATATGTTTCTATTAAAAACTGGCCTACCCATAGGGAGGGGCCAATTTTGACCCCTGTGGCAGTTTATATAACTTTTGTAGAATACCTGAACGTGATGCTATGTGCCAAATTATATAAAAGCTGAAAACCTTCCAGTTTCAGAGGAGAAGATCTTCAAATTGTTCACTATATGTTTCTATTGAAAACTGGCCTACCCTGGGGCAGGGCCAATTTTGACCCCAGGGGCATGATTTATATAACTTTTGTAGAGGAACTATAGGTGATGTTATGTGCCAAATATGAAAGCTGAGAACCTTGTAGATTCAGAGAACATTTTTAAAGTTCCTTTTTATGAGGAACGACTCACGTCGACGGACATCATAGGCTGGGTCCTAGTAGTGGTTACCGTAGCATCCCCCTAGACTTTTTTTCATGGGTACCAAATTGTTCGTTGGGGTCCTTAGAACACATTTCGAGCATGCCCCCAAAAAGAAGTTTGTCCCAGCTATGTTTTATTTAACGGTTTCCATGGTAACCCGAGGTAATTTTCGAAACTGCCTTGGTTCAGAAATGCGCCATAACTTTGTTTTTAGAACATATAGAAGGACAAAACAAGTACGAAAATAAAGCAGAGACATATAGCTTGAATATGATATATGATTTTATTAATATTCATAAATGCATTCTTATGAATATTAATGAGGAAGTAAAAAATGTGATATTTTTTTTAGAAAAAAGGAGTTTGTTGTTTAGTCTGAGAGGCTTATTAATGCACAGAAATTATTGAATTTAAGTTTAAATTGTTCGTTGGAGTCCTCAGAACACATTTTGAATATTTCTCCAAATAACTTTGCTTTTAGAGGTAATAGAAGGACAAAACAAGTACCAAAGTAAAGCAGAGACATATAGCTTGAATATAGTATATGATTTAATTAATATTCATAAATGCATTCTTATGAATATTCATGAGAATGTAAAAAATACGGTTTTTTTAGAAAAAGGAGCTTGTTGTTTAGTCTGATAGGGTTATTAATGCACATAAATTATTGAATTCATGTTTAAATTGTTTGTTTGGGTCATCAGAACACATTTTGAGCATTCCCCCAAAGTAATTTTGTCCCATCTATGTTTTATTGAACGGTTTCCATGGTAACGCGAGGAGGTAAATTTCGAAACATCATTGGTTCAGAAAATGCATAATAACTTTCATTTTACAGGCAATAGAAGGACAAAACAAAAACCAAAGTAAAGCAGAGACATATATCTTGATTATGATATATAATTTTAATAATATTCATATATGATTGCTTATGAATATTAATGATGAAGTATAAAAATCCGCTTTTTAGAAAAATGAGTTTTTTGTTTAGTCTTAGAGGCCTATTAATGCACAAAAAGTATTGAATTCAGGTTTAAATTGATCGTTGGGGTCCGCAGAACACCACTTGAGCATTCCCCAAAATAATTGTGTCCAAGCTATGTTTTTAACGGTTTCCATGGTAACCCGAGGTAAATTTCGAAACATCCATGGTTAAACAAATGCGTCATAACTTTTCTTTTAGAGGCGAAAGAAGGACAAAACAAGAACCTGAATAAAGCAAGGACATATAACTTGAATATGATATGTAATTTAACTAATTTTCATAAATGTATTCTCATGAATATTAATGAGGAAGTAAAACATTCCGATTTTTGTTTAGAAAAAAGGAGTTTATTGTTTAGTCTGAGATGCCGATTAATAAACAAGAGTTATTGAATTCATGTTTGAATGTTTTCATGTGAAGGAAAGTAAACCATCTTTGTTTCAGGTAATATTTCTAAACATCATGCGTATTTCAGCTTATTTGCATATAATGTATGTATATGAATAAGCAATTTTCTATGAGCATTGTATTTAGTATTATTATGAGTATACGGTAAAATCTCGATTATTCGAATTTTCTTTATAGAAGCATTAAGACCCTTTTAGGCAGGTGACTTCTTAATGCATGGTGAAAGTCATGCAGAAAGCTGCACTAGGAGCTTTCTGCATGACTTTCACCATGCATTAAGCTGTCACCTGTCTTAAATATCGATAATAATACGTACGTCAATGATAATACGTCAATCGATATAACATGCCAGATCTATTTTCATTTGTAACCGAAGGCCTAAGAGATACCCAGGGAACCCTTGTCCGTAAGAGTTTAGCGGACATGATCCACCCAGATGCCGGGCTGGCACAAAAATCTTCGTCCAGGTCAGGCAAACGGGAAAGAAGTCCCGTGGAAGGAGAAAGAGACTCCCTAGACTTAATAAGGTTAGGGAGGTCTACTTTTTCGACTGACACTAGCACGGAAGAGGATAGAGGACCCCTGTGAATAGGATTCGGGGATCTAGGGTAGACAGAGGGTGGGATGATTCTAAAACAATCTTCACACGCATTCTCAATAGAAAATATTGATGTTCAGAATCATCTATAGAAAAAGAGGACTAAGTCCCGTCTAAATCTGAGTGAGAGGCTTCCACAAAGTCTGATTCCCTTAAAAAATAGGACCATCCCTAGGAGCCATAATGGACAAAGTGTCTTCCTGCTCTCCCTCAGAATCCGCCCTGGTGAACGCCATGGATGGCAGCACCCGGGAAGAGTGGGACCCGCCACAGACATAGAAGTGTGGACTGTGGGTTCACGTGAGAGTTATTCTCCCTCTAGGTGAAGCTTGCTGGTTCCCAGAATGAGTGTCGGCTATCGAGAGCGACCAGCCGGCGAATCTGAGGAGGCAGAGCGATGTCTTCGCATAGGAGAGTAATGGTAAGACCTCGCTCTGCGATGAGAGCGGTGCGAGTGCAGGTTCCAATTAGAATACGAAGGTTTTTACGCCTCCTACGGGGTGGGTGGGATGGGGGCTGGGGAGTCCGAGGTGTACTCAGAAGATGAAGAGTAATTGCAGGGTCTAGACGACCAAGAACGTCTAGACTTAGCCAGAGCAGCTTCCTGTTGACTTTCACCACTGTAATGCGGTGTAGAGACAGAATGCCCTGTAGAAAAGATTGGACTGGTAGATTTACCGGTCCACTTCGGTACTCTGGTCCAAAGGACCAGACCGGGCCACCGGAGGACCGTTGGAGAGCAAACTTAGGACACCGGGCCAAAGAATACACAGTGACATCTTTGGGCGGGGGCTCAGTAGACCGGTCTGCTGGTGATGTCATGAAACGGAAGCATTAACGCCAGGACACGGGACTAGGCAAAACTCTTCACACAACAAGCGGACCGGGAGACCTGGCAACAATAGTACCTTGGACCAGAACAAAGGGTACCATTCAAGTGGTAAACGGGGAACCCGCGCCCGGGCCAGCAGTTGGGTGCCGATCTGCAACTAACAACTGGGGAATCGACTGCACCACAGGGGCTGTTGACAAAAGAGATTTTAAAGAAGAAGCATGCTTCTTCTGAGCTTTAGAGGACAGTGATTTGTCTGTTGCGAGGGAGTCGCTGACCAAAGAGAAGAATACTTCTTCCGTCGGGCAGCAAGCTCCCACGTCTCCCCTGTCCAGAGGGATGAAACTGGACAGGGAGCTGACGCGGAGCATCCGCAGCAGGCCAGACACACTTAATTAGTTGTCCAGCCTGTCGCGAAATGCTCGCAAGAAGCATTGCGTTGCTCTGGCATGCTGTGGTAAATAATCAAGCAAATGCATAAGACATCGCCAGTAAGTTAGAAGTCACGCAAGGCTAATATGGGTAAACATAAGCTGATGATTACAGTCGAGATGCTATATATTTTCTATTGCATTGCAAAACACCCATAACAGTAATGTTCTTCATAAAACATGCATGAGGCTCAATTCCTCTGCTGTAATTTCTTACAAGAAATGTGTTGTTCACATACATGTATATTGCAATATAATAGAAAAACTTACTTTCCTACAATAGTTTACATTCTTATTAATATTCATGGTTTTTAAATAATATTCATTATCTACATATTTATATACATGAACATCAATATCGCTGTTTCAGTCAGTATCAAGCTCTATACTGGTTAACTAATATAATCTCAGATAAAAGGAACAGCTCATTCAAGTGTGTTTATTTTACATCTCATTAATATTCATAAATATGCATTAATATTCAAGAACCCAAAGTAATGACCCTCTGCTCTTGTCAATTTTTGTTCAACATCTGGTATTTTACGTAAAATAAATAATAGAAAAGATAGGGCTTATGTTAAATTGCTTATTCATTTACGCACGTTATATGCAAATTAGCTTAAATATACAATATAACATGTTTTAGAAATATTACATGAACCAAAGATGTTTTCCTTTATTTGTATGTTGATATATTAAAACATTTAAATTTGAATTCAATAACTATTTGTATATTTTTAGGCCTCTCAGACTAAAAACAAACTCGTCAAACTGAACATGCATTTTTTACTGCCCCATTAAGATTCATAAGAATGCATTATAAGAATGCATTATATGTATTAATAGAATTACATATCGTATTCAAGCTATATGTCTCTACTTTACGTTGGTTCTTGTTTTGTCCTTCTATTGTCTCTAAAAGCAAAGTTATGAAACATTTTCTTAATCAAGATAGTTTCGAAATTTACCTCGGATTACCACGAAAACCGTTTAATAAAACATAGCTGGGGCACAATTATTTTGGGGGAATGCTCAAAAAGTGTTCTGATGACCCCAACGAACAATTTAAACCTGAATTCAATAATTTTTGTGCATTAATATGCCTCTAAAACTAAACTAAAAACTCATTTTTCTAAAAAAGCGGATTTTTATACTTCCTCATTAATATTATATTCATAAGCAATCATATATGAATATTATTAAAACTATATATCATATTCAATATATATGTCTCTGCTTTACTTTGGTTTTTGTTTTGTCCTTCTATTGCCTCTAAAAGAAAAGTTATTATGCATTTTCTGAACCAATGATGTTTCGAAACTTACCTCCCTGTGTTACCATGGAAACCGTTCAATAAAACATAGATGGGACAAAATTACTTCGGGGGAATGCTCAAAATGTGTTCTGATGACCCCAACAAACAATTTAAACATGAATTCAATAATTTGTGTGCATTAATAAGCCTATCAGACTAAACAACAAGCTCAATTTTATAAAAAACCCATTTTTTTACATTCTCATGAATATTCATAAGAATGCATTTATGAATATTAATTAAATCATACACCATGTTCAAGCTATATGTCTCTGCTTTACTTTGGTACTTGTTTTGTCCTTCTATTACCTCTAAAAGCAAAGTTATTACGCACTTTCTGAACCAAGGATGTTTCGGAATTTACCTCGGGTTACCATGGAAACCGTTAAATAAAACATAAATGGGACAAAATTATTTGGGGAAATACTCAAAATGTGTTCTGAGGACTCCAACGAACAACTTAAACCTAAATTCAATAATTTCTGTGCATTAATAAGCCTATCAGACTAAACAACAAACTCCTTTTTTCTAAAAAAAATCACATATTTTACTTCCTCATTAATATTCATAAGAATGCATTTATGAATATTAATAAAATCATATATCATATTCAAGCTATATGTCTCTGCTTTACTTTCGTACTTGTTTTGTCCTTCTATTGCTTCTAAAAACAAAGTAATGGCACATTTTCTGAACCAAGGTAGTTTCGAAAATTACCTCGGGTTACAATGGAAACCGTTAAATAAAACATAGCTGGGACAAACTTATTTTTTGGGGCATGCTCAAAATGTGTTCTGAGGACCCCAACGAACAATTTGGTACCCATGAAAAAAAGTCTAGGGGGGGATGCTACGGTAACCACTACTAGGACCCAGCCTATCAGGTAATCATAAAAATCTTTGTGCTCTGGTGAGCCACAAATAATGTTCTTGTATCAAATACAATTTAACACTTTCCCGCCAACTTTTAATACCTACTGAATATTCATTAGCAAAATAGTATTCTAACACACCTCGCGCACACATCTACATAAACAAAGAAGGGACGTATCTATGTTTGAATTCTCAATAAAACACCGCACGCGCTGTAACAGCTTAACGTGACGTAATATGGCTTCGAAAATTCGTACGACAAGAAACGTAGTGCCGTTGTGGCGGTGCAAATTATAGTTCAATTGAAGTGTTAGAATCGAAATAATAAATTTATACCAGTGTTTTATCGTGCAATCGAACACGGGTAGTCGTTGAGATGCTTATAATTAAATCCCTCGGCCTATCGGCCTCGTGATTTAATTAATACGCATCTCAACTCCTAACAGTGTTCGATTGCACGATAAAACACTGGTATGAATTTATTATTTCTTAAATAAATAATGAAATATGGAAGGTGGAACATTTTAGAAATTTTAGAAAGCAAAGAAACAGATCTACCAAATTATATTAGCAAACAGAGCAGACCCTGATAAGACGGCTCCTCTAGGAGCAGTCTGATCTGGGTCTACTCAGTTTGCAAAATTGTGCGTGAAAACACGTTTATATGAGGGAAAGGGTTAACTCCCCCCCCCCTAAAACGACCACTATCAGAATAACCAAAGCTGTATCATATTTGCATATACATGTATTTGCATTATTTTTTAAGAGCAATGGCCATAACTGCGAAAGGACAAATAAAATGAACCTCTGAATCGACTCAGCTTCAGATCTTGATTCATTAAACATTTGTGTGAAGTTTCATTGAAACCTTAAAATAGATTTCCCAGAAAACAGTGGACATACTATTTGCATATTTTTGCCTTGTTTTTTAAGTGCATGGGCCATAACTCCAAAATGACAAATCAAATGAACCTCAGAGTAAACTTAGCTTCAGATCTTGACACATTTAACATTTGTGTGAAGTTTCATTAATATCTGTAAAACGGTTTTCCCAGAAATCAGCGGACAAACTATTTTCATATATTTGCCTTAATATTTAAGGGCAAGGGCCATAACTCCGAAACGACAAATCAAATCAAACGCAGAATTGACTCAGCGTCAGATCTTGATGCAATAAACACTTGTGTGAAGTTTCATTAATATCTGTCAAATAGTTTTCCAAGAAAACAGCAGGCAAACAAAATGTTGACAGACAAACAAATGGACAGGGCCACGTCAATATACGACCACCTTTATTAGGTGGGCTTATATTAAACATAGTAGACTGCTATCAGACGGACCCTGTATGAGCTAAAAACATAGTAGATCGCTATCAGACGGCTCCTGTAGGAGCTATAAACATAGCAGACCCTGATTATATGGTCTCTGTAGGAGCTACAAACATAGAAGACCTTTATCAGAAGCTTCAAACACAGTAGTAGACTGCTATCAGACTATTCCTATACAAGCTAAAACCATAGTCAACCACTATCAGATGGCTCCCATAGGAGTTACAAACTTAGACTGTTATCAGATGGCTCCTTTGGAGTTACAAACATAGACTGTTATCAGAAGGCTCCTTTAGGAGCTACATGCTTAATAGACTGTTTTCAGATGGCTTCAATAAGAGTTACAATAATTGCAGATCACTATCAGATGGCTCATTAGGAGCTACAAACATAGTAGACCCTGATCCTAAATGAGCTATAAACAAAGTAGATCGCTATCAGATGGCTCCTATAGGAGTTACAAACATAGTGGATCATTATCAGATGGCTCCTATAAGAGCTGCATCGTAGACCATTATAAGGTGGCTCCTATAGGAGCTACTAACATAATAGACCGCCGCTATCAGATGGCTCCCATAGGAGTAACAAACATAGTAGACAACAGACCTTGGGTAATTAAAATTGTAATTAGTTACATGTATACCGGTAATTAATTACATGTTTTCAATGTAATTGATGTAATGCATAATTGAGTGCTATTTTAATTACACGAAATTGTAATGTAATTAATTACAGTGAAAAACTAGAGGTTTTTGTCACAAAAACGGATGTCTCCCCTCTAATAAAAGCAATATGTAAATAGAAATCACTAAAAAATTTATGGACTTGATGATTGATACTTCCCCTCATTATGCTCTTTCCACACCACATTTTTCAAGAAGAAAATGATAACAGCTAATAACTCCAAAAATATTGATACCAGAGTTATGGCCCTTGCGCATGACACTTACTTTCATCATGCTCTTTCCTTAAGTGAAATGTCATTCCAATAGCATTAGTCGAACAGGAGTTATTGATCGGACAAAAAATGTAACAAAGGGCAATAACTCCAAAAGTATTAAAGCCAGAGTTATGGCCCTTGTTCATGACACTTTCTCTCACCATGCTCTTTCCATGAATGAAGTTTCAATACGATGGCAAGAGCCATGTAGGAGTTATTGTCCAGACAAGAAAGCGTTAAACAAATGTACAAGGGGCAATAACTCTCAATTTATTGAAGCCAGAGTTAAGGACCTTATGCATGACACTTTCTCTTATCATGATCTTTCCATGTATGAAGTTTCACTCCAATGGCATGTGCCATATAGGAGTTATCATCCTGACCAAAAATTGTGTTTTTTTTTACAAAGGGCAATAACTCATATATTAGTGAAGCCAGAGTTATGGACCTTGAGCATGACACTTTCTCTTATCATGATCTTTCCATGTATGAAGTTTCAATCCAACGGCATGAGCAATATAGGAGTTATTGTCCAGACAAAAAATTGTGATTTTTTTTTTACAAGGGCAATAACTCCATTATTAGTGAAGTCAAAGTTATGGACCTTGTGTATGACACTTCCTCTCGTCAAGATCTTTCCATATATGAAGTTTCAATCCAATGGCATGAGCCATATAGGAGTTATCGTCCGGACAAAAAAGTGTGCATTTTTACAAGGGGCAATAACTCCTATATTAGTGAAGCCAGAGTTATGGACCTTGTGCATGACACTTCCTCTGACTATGCTCTTTCTATATATGAAGTTTCAATCAACTGGCATCAGGCATATTGAAGTTATCGTCCGGACAAAAAAGTGTTTATTTTTTTACAAGGGGCAATAACTCCTATATTAGTGAAGACAGAGTTATGGACCTTGTGCATGACACTTCCTCTCATTATGCTCTTTCCATATATGAAGTTTCAATCAACTGGCATCAGGCATATTGAAGTTATCGTCCGGACAAAAAGTGTGAAGGACAGACGGACAGACGGACAGACAGACAGACAAGTCTCACGAAAACAATATGTCTCCCCCATATACATATGGGGGGAGACATAATAAGGTGTAATGGACAATAATAACATTTCAATTACTTTTATTTACACTATAAAGCATAGCTAATTCAGTGATTTTAATAGATTTAATTTTTTAAACACTTAAATAGAGAAAGTGATTAGATAACAAATGTTATTTCAGTGTATTATATTGTTTAATACATATTGAACTTCAAATAACATATATATATTCAACTGAGTGAGATCCCATATTTTGCATTTATTATTAATCTACAGCAGGATTTTGTAGTTATACCCCACCGAATAATTCAACACATCTCATGAAAATGGCAGAATTCATTCTTCAATTTAGCAAACAGGGCAGACATTAACAAAATGCAGTCTACATTGCTAACAGTACAAGCCCTTATGCTACAGCTCATGTAGAAAGCACCCCATCTCAGTCTACATTGTTTTCTCATCTCATATCAGTCTACATAATTGTTTTCTTCAATTTATTATCATATAGCACATTGAAACTGAGTTAATCAATTTCTGCATTTTATGGGAATGTGTTGTATTTTTGGACCCAAGACTAAGAGTTATATCTCAAAAAGTGCAGACTCCGTTCAAATGGCTCCTATATCAGTGCTTTGATCTGGGTATACATTGTTTTCAAGTGTCATCAGTGCAATAATAAACAAGTCTATTATGTTTGAAAAGTCCTATAAAGTTTGGCAGATTACAAGTATCCAGAATAATTAAATACAACCAACAACACAGTTATAATCAAATATGGAAGATGGTACATTGTAGCTGTTTTAGAAAGTAAAGACACAAAGCTATCAAATTCCATAAGCAAACAGAGCAGACCTCCCCGTCTGATCTGGGTCTACTCTGTTTGCAAATGTGTGAAAACACGTTTCTCTGAGGGAAAGGGATAATTATGCTATTGACAATAGACACTGTCACATCAGACTGACCACAGAAAGCAAAATGCAGTGGCCAGCAGTGACCATAAATTGTATAACTCCTTATGATATAACCCTTAGTGCCTGCTGACAAACGGCTAAATTCCATGACTACCCTGCTCCTTTGTAACAACTGCTTCATTTTCATCAAAAGATACAGAAAATTGTATACTGCAAATGGCTGCATCAGCTTGAATCTGGACAAATATCCCAGATAAAGAATAAGTTTGGTGTATCACCCAAATACAAACTTTGAAAATTAATATTATTGACCCAACCAAGTAAAGTTAAATTCTCCTACACCAACCAGCGTTTTTTCCCCTGTCTTGATATTTACTGGTCCGGTAGATCTGCAGTATTGCAGATTATGTATAAAAAGTTATAGTCAGTGTAGACCCTGATCAGACATCTGCGTATAACATGTCTATATCATATTATCAAGTGAAAGGCTTTCATCAATGTTATCTGTATACCAAATATGAATGGTCTAGCATTTGTAGTTCAGAAGTTATAAGCAGTTAACAACAGCAAGAGTTTTGGAAATAGTGCCCTTGACCTTGACCTGATTTCACATATCTTTGTATCAATTGAAAGGCCTTTGCCCAAGCTATCTGTATACCAAAGATAAATTGCCTAGCATTTGTAATTCAGAAGTTATATAGAGAATAATAGGTTAGTGCCGTAGATGGGACGCCTTTATCCGAAGAGGGGAGAAAACGTTGGGGCGATGCTTGCCGAGCCTCAACTGTTTTCTCTACGAGTCGGATAAAGGCATCCCGTCTACGGCACTAACCTATTATTCTATTTATCCAGTCAATTTAGTTATATCTTTTTTCATAGACTAATAAAACATACGATTATTGAAATAATTTGCATTGAAAATGCGTTTTTTCGATCAACGGACCTCCCTTTTCATTTCCGTTCTAAAGAGGTAAATAACAAGCTACCGCAGAGGAAAAGTGTTTCGATACTTACATTACAAGACGAGAAAACGTGCTTGAATTTAAAAAATAAGATCATTTGAATCGAGAATCGATATGTTAATTCAAACGGACATGGTTATTCTACCCGAACCTCTACATGGTCAAATTCGAGTTCCGTAGTCTGGGTTGCTATTCTTAGATAGGGCGAACGTCACTCGTCAATGGAACTGAACAGGCTATATTTAGGTCTATGGCCATCACCGCCCTTGTAAGAGTTTATTAAATTATCGTGAGAGTGATAAATATTTTATAAACAAGAGGGCCATGATGACCCTTAATCGCTCACCTGTTCGTAACAGATTAATGATTTCAATGACAGATTGCTAATTTGAAAAATCTTGGTAGAAAACCATCAGATGATGCTACATACTAAATATAAAGAGTCTAGACCTTACAGATTTGGAGGAGGAGATATTTTAAAGATTTTCCTATGAAAAACTATTAAGCCCCAGGGCGGGGTCAATTTTGATCCGGGGTTCATAATTTGAAAATCTTGGTAGAGGACTATTAGATAATGCAACATACCAAATATCTAAGGTCTATGCCTTACAAGTTCAGAGAAGACTTTTAAAGATTTTTAAGAGAAGATTTTTAAAAACTTTCTTATAAAAACTGATATGCCCCTGGGCGGGGAAGTTTTCAACCCAGGGGACATAATTTGAACAATCTTGGTAGAAAACTATTAGATAGCGCTACATACCAAAAATATTAAAGGTCTCTGCCTTACAGTTTTGGAGAAGAAGATTCTTAAAGCTTTTCATATGAAAAACTGATAAGCCCCGGGGCGGGGCCATTTTTGACCCAGGGGTAATAATTTGAATATTCTTGGTAGAAAACCTTTAGATGATGCTACATACCAAATATCAAGGGCCCAGACCTTACAGTTCTGGAGGAGAAGATTTTTAAAGATTTTCCTATGAAAAACTGATAAGCCCTTGGGCGGGGCCTTTTTTGGTCCGGGTGTCATATTTTGATTAATCTTAGTAGAGGAAGATTAAATAATGCTACATACCAAATATCAAAGGTCTATACCTTATAATTTTAGAGAAGAATATATTTAAAGATTTTCCTATGAAAAACTGATAAGCCCCGGGGCGGGGCCATATTTGGCCCAGGGGTCATAATTTGATCAATCTTAGTAGAGGACCATTAGATCATGCTACATACCAAATATCAAAGGTCTATGCCTTACAGTTTCAGAGAAGATGATTTCTTCAAGATTTTCCTATGAAAAACTGATAAGCCCTTGGGCGGGGCCATTTTTGTCCTGGGGGTCATAATTTGAACAATCTTGGTAGAGAACCATTAGATGATGCTACATACCAAATACCAAAGGTCTATGCCTTACATTTTGAGAGAAGAAGATTTTTAAAGATTTTCCTATGAAAAACTGATAAACCCTTGGGCGGGCCATTTTTGGCCAAGGGGTCATAATTTGAACAATCTTAGTAGAGGACCATTAGATGATGCTACATACCATATACCAAAGGTCTATGCCTGACAGTTTCAGAGAAGATTTTTAAAGATTTTCCTATGAAAAACTGATAAGCCCTGGGGCGGGGCCATTTTTGGCCCAGGGGTCATAATTTGAACAATCTTAGTAGAGGACCATTAGATGATGCTACATACCAAATATCAAAGGTTTATGCCTTACAGTTTCAGAGAAGAAGATTTTTAAAGATTTTCCTATGAAAAACTGATAAGCCCTGGGGCGGGGCCATTTTTGGCCCGGGGTCATAATTTGAATAATCTTTGTAGAGGACCATTACATCATACTACATACCAAATATCAAAGCTCTTGGCTTTGTAGTTCCAGAGAAGAAGATGTTTAAGTAAATTGTTGACGCCCGCACGTACGCATATATACGCACGACGCCGGACATAGGATCATCCCAATAGCTCACCTTGGCACTTTGTGCCAGGTGAGCTAAAAAATCGTCAATAGGCCCTATAGTAGTAGGAAAACTTCATAAACATCTTCAATTTCACTTACAGTATTCTGGCCTGATAGCGTAGTGGCTACGATGGTCGCTTATCGTGCAGTCAACCCTGGTTCGATTCTCACCGCTGACTAAACTTTTTTCTCTCTTTTTCCTTTCTACTTTTTTTATAATTGACGGTTTTGGTTTTTACTGGGATAGTTTATGATAATTATCCGTATGAAGTGTTTTTTCTTTCAACTTAATACGTTATTTTTGGTAAAACAATTTTGAAGAAAAATTAAAAATAGTTCCTGTTGTAAGAAGAAATTCCTACACCTACTATACAAATAAACCTCTACTGTACATGTTAACTTAGGTTTATTATGCTACCCCTTTATTACGTCACTAGCGGCTGTAGTGACGGGATAAAGTAATGTTGAAGTTAGTTAAAAACGACAAACGTTTGGAAGTAGTGACCTTGACCTGGTTTCATGTATTAAGTAGGCCTTCACCCAAGCTATATGCATACCAAATATGAATCGTCTAGCTTAAGTAATTCAGAAGTTATAAGCAATGTTAAAGTTTTCTTAACGACGGCACGCCACCCGGCCATCCGGTTATCGCCAAACTATAAGCCCATATTTTATTACACAGAACACTCTATTCTTAAAGTCAATCGATTTTAACATAAACTAATCTGTTCTTAAATTCACTATGTACATCTACACGGATTTTAACAAAATATCCAAAAGGTCGCTAAAATTCCTGCCATTTTTATATACAGTAAAATCACTCTAAACCAAATGTTCAATTAAGTATAAATATAGGTCTTGTAGACAGGTCTAAACCGGACTTTAAGTTTGAATAGTATAAATATGAGCGTTCAAAAATCAAAGCTGTAATGTCTCTCTCAAGTATGTATAATTGGATTGTGTTATTTCTGAGTAAACACACACAGACTTCACCCTTGTAAATTCATTCTGCGGCATGTAAATTCATATCAATGATAAAATTACGTCTGCGAATGACTTATCTTTGTATGAATGAGTAAATCAGATTGCTATGAAAATAATTTTTCACAAATGAGACTTATAAGGTATATTTCTAGTACATGTATGTATTCTCTCTCAAATATGTAAACTTTCTCCAGTGTGTATCTTCGTATGCACTGATAAATGGGATTGCTGTTCGTATGCACTGATAAATGGGATTGCTGTATAAATGACTTTTCACACACACCACACTTATAAGTTCTTTACCCTGTATGTAGCCTTGTATAGATATCTAAAGTTGATTACTGAGTAAATGATTTTTCACACACATTACCCTTAAAGGCTCTCTCCTCTGTATGTATTCTCATATGTCTAATTAAATAAGATTGCACAGTAAATGACTTTTCACACACACCACAGTAGTAAGGACTTTCTCCAGTATGTTGTCCCATGTGACTAACTAAAGTAGATTGCGTAGTAAACGACTTTTCACACACATCACAGATGTAAGGTCTCTCCCCTGTTTGTATTCCCATGTGGATAACTAAATTTGACTGCTCAGTAAAAGACTTTTCATACGAATCACACTTAGAAGGACCCTCTCTTGTCTGTGAGTGAATGGGTGAGCTGGGTTTAATGGCACCGACATTTGTATGAAGACTGGTATGTCCAACTAAATGTCTTTGACGAGTAAATGACATTTCACACATACCACACTTGTAAGGTCTCTCTCCTGTATGTATCTTCGTATGGTATTTTAAATTTGATTGGTGTATAAATGACTTTTCACACATATCACACTTAAAGGGTCTCTCTCCTGTATGTATTCTCATATGACTATCTAAACTTGATTTCCTAGTAAATGACTTTTCACACACATCACACTTAAAGGGAAACTCTCCTGTATGTATCATGGTATGCCTTACTAAAAGTGATCTTTGAGTAAACGACTCGTCACACACATTACACGTGTAGGGTTTCTCCCCTGTATGGAATCTGGTATGGGCAACTAAACGTGATCGCTGAGTAAATGACTTTTCACACATATCACAGTTGAAAGGTTTCTCTCCTGTGTGTATTCTCGTATGCAGGAGTAAATTGTATTTCCGAGTGAATGTCTTTCCACACACATCACACGTATGAGGTTTCTCTCCTGTATGTATCCTGGCATGGGTAATTAACACCGATTGGTGAGCAAATGACTTTTCACATACAACGCATTTGAAAGGTCTCTCTCCTGTATGTATCCTGATATGACTAGCTAAATAATATTTGTTAGTAAAAGCTTGTCCACACATGTCACACTTAAAAGTTCTCTTCCCCATCATGTGACTTACTGAATGCTACTGAATATCGGAATTTCAATAAATTACTGTCAATAAATATGCATATATCAAATGATCAGATCTAAGGTCATAGTGTTTTTAATATACACATTCTAAACAATTGACCCCAAACTTTATGAATGTAACTTCACGAGTAGCTTAATGCTTAACAGGAAACAACTGTTTACTGAACATCACTGTGTGCCAACACGGATGTCACTCTCCTTTCAAAGTCACAATTTACATGTACGTTCAACATGAAACATTTATATTGTTTTCAAAGAAAGGGTATACATGTGTATTTCATATAAAACCGCTCTGTGTCCTCAAAGTCCCAATATACACAGGTGTTTAACATAAAATATGGGTCTCCTCATTTTTATGTACATGGGGTTTATCCCACAGTTGTTTAAATATTATCAGCAGGTTTCATATTAGAACGGTGACAATGAGCCATCTTAATGGTGATATTAACGTCCTTTTCAATGAAGACAACTTGTTCTGCAGCTGTCAAAAGAAAATATGTTAATTAGCCGATTAAACAAATTGATATGAAAATAAGGCTATCATATATCAACCATTTACCTCATGAACAAGGTAGTCCAAAGGACAGCTATATCCCCCACCGCCGCCACCTAAATTAAGACATTGACCTTAAGGTGATACCTTCCAGTTGTTAAGAAAATAGGATGCGGAAACAAATATAAAGGAAACTGAAGGTAAGAACACGACTTTCAAATGTCACCTTGACCTTGAGCTGACATGACTGCCACATGTGTTCTGCACATCATCTCAATTCGGTTAATATTTGACTCAAGTTTTATGAAAATCCTTCAAATGATTTAGAAGATATGGAGCGGACACGAAATGTAATGGAAATTGAAGATTAAATCACTTGGCCTTCAAAAGTGACCTTGACCTTGAGCCGACATGACTGCCACATATGTTCTGCACATTGTCTCAACATGGTTAACATTTGAGGCAAGTTTCTTGAAAATCCTTCAAGGGGTATAGGAGATAACGAAACTATAATGGAAATTGAAGGTAAGAACACTTGATCTTCAAATGTGACCTTGACCTTGAGCCTACATGACTGGCACATGTGTACTGCACATCGTCTCAATTTAGCTAACATTTAACTAAACTTTTATGAAAATCCTTCAAAGGCTTTGGAAGATATGGAGCGGACACGAAAATGTAACGGAAATTAAAGGTTAGAACACTTGACCTTCAAACGTGACCTTGACCTTGAGCAAACATGACTGCCGCATGGGTTCTGCACATCGTCTCGATTCATTTAATATTTGACTCAAGTTTTATGAAAATCCTTCAAAGGGTTTAGAAGATATGGAGCGGACACGAAACTGTAATGGCAACTGAAGGTTTAAACACTTGACCTTCAAATGTGACCTTGAACTTGAGCTGACAAGACTGACACATGTGTTTTGCACATCGTCTTAATTTGGTTAACATTTGACTCAAGTTTTATAAAAATCCTTCAAAGGGTTTAGAAGATATGGAGCGGACACAAAAATGCAATGGAAATTTAAGGTTAAAACCCTTGACCTTCAAATGTGACCTTGACCTTGAGCCGACATATCTGCCACATATGTTCTGCACATCGTCTCAACTTGGTTAACATTTGAGGCAAGTTTCTTGAAAATCCTTAAAGGGGTATAGGAGATATGGAGTGGACACGAAATTGTTACGGACAGACGGACAGACTGACAGACAGACAGACGGACAGACTGACAGACAGACGAAGGCCATTCCTATAACCCCCCTCCGCTATGCGGTGGGGGATAATAATCATGTTCAAGACTTCACAAGAGAGCCATAATGGCCCTGATATCGCTCACCAGACAATCAGAGGAGAAGATTACAGTTTTAACTATATCTTTCTGTAGACAAGAGGGCCATGAGGCCCTGAATCACTCACCTGAGATACCCCAGGGACGGGGCCATCATTTGTACAACCTTGGTAGAGAACCACAAGGCAAAGCAGTATGCCATTAATTAAAGGTCTAAGCCTTATGGTTTCAGAGAAAAATGATATAGTTTTCCCATGAAAACTAATAAGCCAGGGCCAAGTTTCGCCCAGAGGTCATGGTCGTAAGTTGAACAATCTTGGCAGAGGACCACAAGCCAAAGCTACATGCCAAATATCAAAGGTCTAGGCCTTACAGTTTCAGAGAAGAAGATTTTTAAAGATTTTCATATGAAAAACTGATAAGCCCTTGGGCGGGGCCATTTTTGGCCCGGGGGTCATAATATGAACAATCTTTGTAGAGGACCATTAGATCATGCTACATACCAAATATCAAAAGTCTAGGCCTTACAGTTTCAGAGAAGAAGAATGTTAAAGAGTTTCCTATGAAAAACTGATAAGCCCTTGGGTGGGACCATTTTTGGCCCGGGGGTCATAATTTGAACAATATTTGTAGAGGACAATTAGATCATGCTACATGCCAAATATCAAAGGTCTAGGCCTTACAGTTTCAGAGAAGAAGATTTTTAAAGATGTTCCTATGAAAAACTGATAAGCCCTTGGGCGGGGCCATTTTTGGCCCGGGGTCATAATTTGAACAGTCTTTGTAGAGGACCACCGGATCATGCCACATGCCAAATATCAAAGGTCTAGGCCTTACAGTTTCAGAGAAGATGATTTTTAAAGATTTTCCAATGTAAAACTGATAAGCCCTTGGGCGGGGCCATTTTTGGCCCGGGGTCATAATTTGAACAATCTTTGTAGAGTACCATTAGATCATGCTACATGCCAATTTGCCAAATATCAAAGGTCTAGGCCTTACAGTTTCAGAGAAGAAGATTTTTAAATATTTTCCTATGAAAAACTGATAAGCCATTGGGCGGGGCCATTTTTGGCCCGGGGGTCATAATTTGAACAATCTTTGTAGAGAACCATAAGATCATGCTACATGCCAAATATCAAAGGTCTAGGCCTTACAGTTTCAGAGAAGAAGATTTTTTAAGATTTTCCTATGAAAAACTGATAAGCCCTTGGGCGGGGCCATTTTTGGCCCGGGGGTCATAATTTGAACAATTTCTGTAGAGGACCATTAGATCATGCTACATGCCAAATATCAAAGGTCTAGGCCTTACAGTTTCAGAGAAGAAGATTTTTAAAGATTTTCCTATGAACAAGAGGGCCATGAGGCCCTGAAGCGCTCACCTGAGATAACCCCAGGGGCGGAGCCATTTTTGACCACAAGAAATCATGTGTACAACCTTGGTAGAGAACCACTAGGCAAAGCAGTATGCCATTAATTAAAGGTCTAAGCCTTATGGTTTCATAGAAAAATAATATTTTATATTTTACCCATGAAAAACTGATAAGCCCTGAGGCAGGGCCAAGTTTCGCCCAGTGGTCAGGGTCGTAAGTTAAACATTTTTGGCAGAGGACCACAAGCCACAGCTACATATTTGTAGAGGACCATTAGATCATGTTACATACCAAATATCAATGGTCTAGACCTTACAGTTTCAGTAGATTTTTAAAGATTTTCCAATGAAAAACTGATAAGCCCTGGGGCGGGGCCATTTTTGGCCCGGCGGTCATAATTTGAACAATATTTGTAGAGGACCATAAGATCATGCTACATACCAAATATCAAAGGTCTAGGCCTTACAGTTTGAGAGAAGAAGATTTTTAAAGATTTTCCTTTGAAAAACTAATAAGCCCATGGGCGGGGCCATTTTTGGCCCGGGGGTCATAATTCGAACAATGTTTGTAGAGGACCAATAGACCATGCTACATACCAAATATCAAAGGTCTAGGCCTTACAGTTTGAGAGAAGAAGATTTTTAAAGATTTTCCTATGAAAAACTGATAAGCCCTTGGGCGGGGCCATTTTTGGCCCGGGGGTCATAATTTGAACAACCTTTGTAGAGGACCATAAGATCATGCTACATACCAAATATCAAAGGTCTAGGCCTTACAGTTTGAGAGAAGAAGATTTTTAAAGATTTTCCTATGAAAAACTGATAAGCCCTTGGGCGGGGCCATTTTTGGCCCAGGGGTCATAATTTGAACATTCTTTGTAGAGGACCATTAAATCATGCTACATACCAAATATTAAAGATCTAGGCCTTACAGTTTGAGAGAAGAAGATTTTTAAAGATTTTCCTATGAAAAACTGATAAGCCCTTGGGCGGGGCCATTTTTGGCCCGGGGGTCATAATTTGAACAACCTTTGTAGAGGACTATAAGATCATGCTACATACCAAATATCAAAGTTCTAGGCCGTATAGTTTCAGTGAAGAAGATTTTTAAAGATTATCCTATGAAAAACTGACAAGCCCTTGGGCGGGGCCATTTTTTAGCCCGGGTGTCATAATTTGAACAATCTTTGTAGAGGACCATAAGATCATGCTACATACCAAATATCAAAGGTCTAGGCTTTACAGTTTCAGAGAAGAAGATTTTTAAAGATTTTCCAATATTACCATATATGGAAAAAAAGACCACGCCCTCTGGCGGCCATGTTTTTTGCCGGATCAAAATTCTTTTAACAACTTTTAAAGTCTATCAACTGAGAAACATTTTGGTGAAAACTATATTCAAATCGGACAAGTCATTCTGGAGAAGAAGATTTTTCTAGATATTGTGTACAGTTGCCATGGCAACAAGACCGATGGCCCCACCCACTATCTTTTAACGACTTTTGAAGCACCCACCCACAGTATGTATCTGACCAAGTTTGGTTACAATTGGGCAGTCGGTTTCAGAGAAGAAGTCGTTTGAAATTGTTGACAGACAGACAGACGGACAGACGGACAGACGGACAGACAGACAGACGGACAGACGGACGCCGGACGCCGGACACAGGGGTATCACAATAGCTCACCTTGAGCACTTTGTGCTCTGGTGAGCTAAAACCTGATAAGCCCTTGGGCGGGGCCATTTTTGGCCCGGGGGTCATAATGTGAACAATGTTTCGTTCCCCCTAGCCACTGATGCTTCTGACAAAATTTGGTTAAAATCGGGTCAGTAGTTTCAGAGGAAATGTCGTTTGAAAATGTGGACGGACGACGGACGCCGGACGCCGGACAAATAGCGGTCACAATAGCTCATCCTGAGCCTTCGGCTCAGGTGAGCTAAAAACTAGCTGGCCCTGGGGCAGGCCCATTTTGACCCCATGGGTCATAATTTATAATTTTTGTGGAGGGCCACTAGTGAAGAAAATCAAAGAATGATTTAAACAAGAGGGCCATTGGCCCTATATCGCTCACCTGAGTTACAGTAATACATGTATATTGACATGTTAATTTTTCAGTGGACAACATTTCTAGCAGATGAAATAAGCTTAGTGCACTGCTTTCACCCTTTAGCTGCTGAATAAACTTGAACTGAATTCAGAACTAATACCAAGTGACTGGTTGACCAAGATCTAAACTGTTTACAACTTGTGCCATTTTTGCCTTAGCTCAAAATGCCTAAAACTGGTCTTTGAGAAATTCAAATGACTTCAATAAAGCTATGCAATTATACCTTGACCCAGGTATATAGGCAAATAGAGTGCTAGGCAGTACATAATGCCAGTTTTTGTGTGAAATGACCAATAAGAATATCTTTAAAAATCGTTTAACCCTTTCCCTCATATAAAGCTGTTTTTATGCATTAGCAAACAGAGTAGACTCAGATCAGACGACTCCTACGGAAGCTGTCTGATCTGGGTCTTCTCTGTTTCTTTTGACACAATATAGATCGGATTCTACAGTTTTTGTCAAAGCAAAAACTTCTCTTCAGAGAAATAATGTGTTTTACACATTAAAAATAAGAGTAGATTAGATCAGACGGCTGCTATAGAAGCTGTCTGATCAGGGTCTGCTCTTTTTACATTTGACAAGATATAGATTTGATTTTACATTTTTTTTCAAAGCTAAAACTTCTATTTATGGCAATAACAATTTTTTTAAGCATTAGCAAACAAGAGTAGTCCCAGATCAATTTTTGTCAAAGCAAACAGGTTAAGGGTTAATAGGTGTTTAGAAATAATTCTAGCTCTAGGTGTGAATATCTGATGATAATTCAATTAAACGGGTCATTAGTATTTTTAACAATTGAAATTGAGAAGAGTTACGTCTACTGTTATAATGAAGTTATATTTACTCAGTTATTTCATTAATACCAAACAAGATTCAGACATTTTAGAACTTTTTAATGTGTTGTCATCAAATTTTATAAAAAAAAGTTATATTTAAGATGCTTTTTGGGGCAGCAGACTTAATCCACAGTAGTAAGTTTAACACCTATCATTGTTAGGGGGGGGGGGGGGGGTTATCATGTTTTCTTAAGAATTACCATGACTTATATCAGTTGGGCCATTGCATAATCATGTTTTCACAGTTTTCTTAAACATTACCATGACTTACATCAGTTGGGTTTGGACCCAGATCAAAAGTCTAGATGGTGATCATTTTCCTTGATTGCCTGAATTGTTACTTTCCTATATCTCTCACATCTAATTTGAGAGACATTGGAAGACACCATGTAACATCACTCACACTACACACTGGGGTTAATGGGTCAAAATGCCTTTAATGTTT
This sequence comes from Azorinus chamasolen, assembly GCA_963576725.1. NCBI lineage: Eukaryota > Metazoa > Mollusca > Bivalvia > Cardiida > Solecurtidae > Azorinus > Azorinus chamasolen. Next base: position 9,035,819 of record OY755241.1, on the reverse strand, counting down.
CGTCTGCAACAAAAAGTTATTGTCATCTGCTTCAATTCTTAAAATAAACTTACTTTCATTTTTTTGCAAAAATATGGTTAAGATGACAAACAGTTTGGATCCTGATGAGACGCCGCAGTATGCGGCCTCTCATCTGGATCCAAACTGTTTGCATAGGTAATCACAGTTTCACCACTAGCATGCAAAGAGTTAAGAGTCATGCATTGACCTGGAGAGATTTTACTGCCCAGCAGCTGTAACCTTTGAACTGCTGCTGGTCTGCAGATCTGGAGTTGTTTATTTAACCCTTAATTTCTCTCATATAAACTTGTTTTCATGCATCTGCAAACAGAGTAGACCCAGATAAGGTGGCTCCTATAGGATCAAGGTCTGTTATTTGCTAATGGAATTTGATAGATGTTTCTATGCCTTCTAAAACAGCTACACTGATTCACCTTCAACATTTTATTATAAATAGTTATAAATAGAATGATACTAGCACTCCAATGCAGTTATCTCCCTTTGTCCCTTATGGCTATGCTCATGGGACAAGGGAAATAACTGTGAGGAAATTACCTTTTAAGTGTTACAGATTCTGATGTTAAGTAGCATAAAACCCCAGGGTGAGACCATTTATGGCCCAGGGGTCATTATTTGAACATACCTGGTAGTGGTATATTAGGTGATGCTTCATACCAAATATCTTAGCTCTAGATTATGTGATTTCAGACAAAAAGATTTTTAAAGGTTTCCCTATATAAGTCTATGTAAAAACTACAAGCCCCAGGGCAGGGCCATTTTTGGCCCGGGGGTCATCATTTTAACAAACTTGGTAAAGGACCATTAGATGATGCTATATACCAAATATCAAAGCTCTAGAAATTGTGGTTTCAGAGAAGAAGATTTTTAAAGATTTAAAAAAAAACCCTGTAAAAGTAGTGGGGCGGGGCCATTTTTTGCCCGGGGGTCATGATTTTAACAAAACTGATAGAGGACATCCTAAGGTACATTTCTGTGAAATTTGGTTGAAATCCTCCCAGTGGTTTAGGAGAAGAAGTCATTTGAAATAAAAGTGAACGGACAGACGGACGGACAGACAGACGGACAGACGGACGGACATGCTAACGGATGGGTAGTTGTGTGACTTTTTCCTTTGATCTTTTCTTGTGTGACTAGTCCCACAAGAAAAACTATTTTTGGCTCTAACTTTGGAAAAGAATGATCTGGAAGCTAACCCTAACCCTAACCCTATGTCCCACAACTGGCCAGGTTAATGTCACAAGAAATGGCCAGGTTAATGTCACAAGAGATGGCCAGGTTAATGATTTTACTTCTGGGACTAGTTAAAAAAAGTCACACAACTACCCTTTCGTGAGTGCGGACGGACAGACGGACAGACGGACGACGGACGACATTCGGTCACAATAGCTCACCTTGAGCCTTTGGCTCAGGTGAGCTAATAAAAACCTGTAACAATGTTAATCTAAAGAAGGACATAGACAAAACTTGAAAAGTATGTAATTGCCGTATCCCTGGGCAAAATGGTTGAATTTCATAAAGAATAAATTAAAATCTATACTTAAGTTCAAAACTTCAGACATTTTCATTACACCTTCATGAGTTCATATTAATATTCATATCTTAACTTATGGTTAACCCTTCCCCATTTCTATGTTTATTCAAAATGTTGATGCCTGAATACTCATGGACAAAATAGTTATAAAAAATATGGAATGTGGGACAATGTAGCAATTTTAGAAAGTAAAGAAAACTCTTTCAAATCTTCTGACCTTAGTCTGCTCTGTTTGCAAATGCGTGAAAAGGCGTTCATTATGAGGGAAAGGGTTAAGTAAACATATTATAAGTACATTGTATATTGTACACAAAATGAAAATAATTTAATGCAATTCGCAAGTTATAATATAACATAAGCAAACACAGCAGGTTGATCGGATGGCTACTACAAGAGCCATCTGATCTGGGCCTACTGTTTACAAAGGTGTAGAAATGCGTATTTATGGAGTAAAGACTAAATTGTTCTAATTACTGTGCAACAATCCAGATCTAAATAATATCAATTGTGTCTGCCCAGAAGGGAGGCAATCCAGTTGTTATCAAAAAGTGCAAAGGGAGAAACCTACCTTTTATGGATGCTAAAATAGTCACAGTTTTGAAAACTGACTACCCCTGGGGAGGGGCCAATTTTGACCCATGTGGCAGTTTTCATAACTTTTGTAGAAGACCTGAACATGATACTATGTGCCAAATTATATAAAAGCTGAGAACCTTCCAGTTTCAGAGAAGATCTTCAAATTGTTCACTATATGTTTCTATTGAAAACTGGCATACCCCTAGGGAGGGGCCAATTTTGATCCCTGTGGCAGTTTATATATTTTTTGTAGAAGACCTGAACGTGATGCTATGTGCCAAATTATATAAAAGCTGAAAACCTTCCAGTTTCAGAGGAGAAGATCTTCAAATTGTTCACTATATGTTTCTATTGAAAACTGGCCTACCCTGGGGCAGGGCCAATTTTGACCCCAGGGGCATGATTTATATAACTTTTGTAGAGGAACTATAGGTGATGTTATAAGCCAAAGATGAAAGCTGAGAACCTTGTAGATTCAGAACATTTTTAAGTTCCTTTTTATGAGGAACGATTCACGTCGATGGACATCAGGTGATCATAAAAATCTTTGTGCTCTGGTGAGCCACAAATAATTGTTCCTGTATCAAATACAATTTAACACTTTGCCGCCAACGTTTAATACCTACTGAATATTCATTAGCAAAATAGTAATTAATAATGAAATATGGAAGGTGGTACATTTTAGACATTTAAGAAAGCAAAGAAACAGATCTACCAAATTATATTAGCAAACAGAGCAGACCCTGATCAGACGGCTCCTCTAGGAGCCGTCTGATCTGGGTCTACTCTGTTTGCAAATGCGTGAAAACACGTTTATATGAGGGGAAAGGGTTAATAGTTGTGTAGGAGCTGGCCGATCAGGGCCTGCTCCGTTTGACGACTATCAGAATAACCAAAGCTGTATCATATTTGCATATACATGTATTTGCATTATTTTTTAAGAGCAAGGGCCATAATTGCGAAAGGTCAAATAAAATGAACCTCTGAATCGACTCAGCTTCAGATCTTGATTCATTAAACATTTGTGTGAAGTTTCATTAAAACCTTAAAATAGGTTTCCCAGAAAACAGCGGACAAACTATTTGCATATATTTGCCTTTTTTTAAAGTGCATGGGCCATAACTCCAAAATGACACATCAAATGAACCTCAGAGTCAACTCAGCTTCAGATCTTGACACATTAAACATTTGTGTGAAGTTTCATTAATATCTGTAAAACAGTTTTCCCAGAAATCAGCGGACAAACTATTTTCATATATTTGCCTTAATATTTAAGGGCAAGGGCCATAACTCCGAAAAGACAAATCAAATTAACCTCAGAATTGACTCAGCGTCAGATCTTGATGCAATAAACACTTACAAGTGTGAAGTTTCATTAATATCTGTCAAATAGTTTTCAGAGAAAACAGCAGGCAAACAAAATGTTGACAGACAAACGAATGGACAGGGCCACGTCAATATACGACCACCTTTATAAGGTGTGCCTATAATAAACATAGTAGACTGCTATCAGACGGACCCTGTATGAGCTAAAAACATAGTAGACCGCTATCAGACGGCTCCTGTAGGAGCTATAAACATAGCAGACCCTGATTAGATGGTTTCTGTAGGAGCTACAAACATAGTAGACTTTTATCAGACAGCTTCTTTAGGAGCTACAAACATAGCAGACCATTATCAGACTGCTCCAATAGGAGCTACAAACATAGTAGACCATTATCAGATAGCTCCTTTAGGAGCTACAAACATAGAAGACTGCTATCAGAAGCTTCAAACACAGTAGTAGACTGCTATCAGACCATTCCTATACAAGTTACAACCATAGTCAACCGCTATCAGATGGCTCCCATAGGAGTTACAAACTTAGACTGTTATCAGATGGCTCCTTTAGGAGCTAGTTTTCAGACGGCTTCTATAGGAGTTACACTAATTGTAGATCACTATCACATGGCTCATTAGGAGCTACAAACATAGTAGACCCTGATTCTATATGAGCTATAAACAAAGTAGATCGCTATGACGCTATCAGGTGGCTCCTATAGGAGTTACAAACATAGTGGACCATTATCAGATGGCTCCTAAAAGAGCTGTATAGTAGACCAGTATAAGGTGGCTCCTATAGGAGCTACAAACATAATAGACCGCCACTATCAGATGGCTCCCATAGGAGTAACAAACATATCAGACAACAGACCTGGGGTAATTAAAATTGTAATTGTAATTAGTTACATGTATACCGGTAATTAATTACATGTTTTCAATGTAATTGATGTAATGCATTTATAAAATTGAGTGCTATTTTAATTACATGAAATTGTAATGCAATTGATTACAGTGAAAAATTAGGTGAAATGGACAATTACATTTCAATTACTTTTATTTACACTTTTAGCAAACAGGGCAGACATTAACGAAATGCAGTCTACATTGCTAACAGTACAAGCTCTTATGCTACAGCTCATGTAGAAAGCACCTCATCTCAGTCTACATTGTTTTCTCACCTCATCTCAGTCTACATTGTTATCTTCAATTTACTATCATATAGCACATCGAAACTGAGTCAATCAGTTTCTGCATTTTATGGGAATGTGTTGTATTTTTGGACCTAAGACTAAGGGTTATATTTCAAAAAGAGCAGACTCTGTTCAAATGGCTCCTATATCAGTGTTTTGATCTGGGTATACATTGTTTTCAAGTGTCATCAGTGCAATATATAAACAAGTCTATTGTGTTTGAAGAGTTCTATAAAGTTTGGCAGATTACAAGTATCCAGAATAATTAAATACAACCAACAACACAGTTATAATCAAATATGGAAGATGGTACATAGTAGCTCAGTTTTAGAAAGTAAAGACACAAAGCTATCAAATTCCATAAGCAAACAGAGCAGACCTCCTCTAGGAGCTGTCTGATCTGGTTCTACTCTGTTTGCAAATGCGTGAAAACACGTTTCTATGAGGGAAAGGGATAATTATGCTATTGACAATAGACACTGTCACATCAGACTGACCACAGAAAGCAAAATGCAGTGGCCAACAGTGACCATAAATTGTATAACTCCTTATGATCTAACCCTTAGTGCCTGCTGACAAACGGCTAAATTCCATGACTACCCTGCTCCTTTGTAACAACTGCTTCATTTTCATCAAAAGATAAAGAAATACCCCCAGATAAAGAATAAGTTTGGTGTATCACCCAACCAAGTAAAGTTAAATTCACCTACACCAACCAGTGTTTTTTCCCCAGTCTGGATACTTACTGGTACGGTAGATCTGCAGTATTGCAGATTATGCATAAAAAGTTAAAGTCAGTGTAGACCCTGATCAGACATCTGCGTATAACATATCTATGACTGCATATTGGTGATGAATGATGATTCACTCTTTTATATATTGGTATGTATCCAGTGAGCACTATAAAAATACCTCTGATACATGAACAGAATTCAAGGACTGTAAATATATTACTGGTCATGTACATGTATACTTATAATTATGTACAACTTAATAAACTTGTTTTCTCAAACATTTCTTGTTGCCAGCCTTTTCAAATTATAAATAGAGATGTAATAAATTACATTTGGTTTACATTATAAAACTCCTGTAATTGTAATGGTAATTGACCATTTTGTGAAAGTAATTGGGTTTTTTAGTGACTTTCGCTGTTATCAATATCAAGCTTGTAGAGATTTTTAGAATTTGAAGAAATTGTGAATACATGATATCCATTCATCTTATTGGACCGGGCAATGCCTTATAGACCACTTACTTATATGTTTTTCTGACTTGAATTATAGCGTATGTCTATTTCGAATCTCAGAGTCAACCTGGGTCCTAGAGAGATTGGTTGTCACTTTTGTGATTCATTGTAAAAGCGTGTTAATATTCTGAGAAAAAGTAGATGATACAGGATCATCCCAATAGCTCACCTTGGCACTTTGTGCCAACTGAGCTGAAGAATGTACACAGTGAATGTATAACATTAGAACAGTGCTGTTTTTTATTTGATCATTTATTGTTGCTACAACAACATTAAAATGCTAAAACATATTGCGCTGTATTTTTTGAGGCGTCTTCAAAAAAATGTGTCATTTGTATTATAAATAAACGCTAAAAAGATAGCAAAGAGTTCATGCATGTACGGGGCGGCACCAAACAATGTAATGGCATCACACGGAAAATCACAATTGAGCCCTCACTGCTTATAAAGAGGAGGAATTAAGTAACAAAAAGGCCATGATGGCCCTGATATCACTCACCAGACAATTAGAGGAGAAGATTTTCAAAGTATTCACTATGTTTCTATAGAAAACTGACCAATTGTGTTTTTTTAGTGCATGTGCACTGCATCATCAATTCAAGAGTATACCTGTGCCTTGTCTAAATAACACCTCAAAACTTTAAAACGATATATATTCATCATAAACAGGTAATTGAAGTCTATTTTTCCTTCACTTATGAATATGATAAACATGAGAAAACTCTTAATACTTTATTAAATCAAATCAGAAAAAATTAAAATATCAACATTTATAAATTGAAAAGTAACAGTACTGTACCACATTGAAAATGTTGATAACATGAGTGATGACTATGAATTTTTATGTTACAATTATCAATTTCTAAAATTAAGGTTCGAAAATCAGGTGTTATTTTTCTGGTCGCCATTTTTGTTTTGGCAGTGGCTATTCGTACGGTACAGTACGAATAGCCCCAGCCGGTATTCGTACGGAAGTTCCGTACGAATAGATATAAGTACTGTGTACGCTATTCGTACAGGAGTCAAAGACAGTGCATGTTTTTATCCAATAAACCATGTATTTACTTGCAATTTTCTCTATTTTTGCAGCAAGAAAACATTAAATTTTGTAAGCTGTTGGATAATGTTGGAATTTCCGCCATTTTCAATCCAATCCAGGAATTTTCCAGCTCATGTTTTAATGATTTAATAGAGAGCGTTTAGTTACAGATGAAATACAGCCAATTATTAACAAATAATTAAAGATCGCACTGTATATCAATTACCTCATTTGCAAACTGACTTAATTAGTCTTAATTACTGGACCCGGATTAAAGTAACATACTGAGATTAAAACACAAACGATTTAAAATAAGAACTATCTTTATTGAATAAAACAACTGAATAACTCCCATACGAATAGCGTACACTGTACACATCTACTGAGATTCAAACACAAACGATTTAAAATAATAACTATCTGTATTGAATAAAACAACTGAATAACTTCCGTACGAATAGCGGCTGGAGCTATTCGTACGGTACTGTACGAATAGCCACTGCCTTTTGTTTTTGTTATGCAGGTGAAAGTGAACTGTATTATTTGGGGATGAAAAGATAAGGATAAAATTACTTAATTGTTTCCAGATATGTAGTAAAGATTATTGTGAATTGCTGATTTATTATTTTCTTCAATGTTCACGGTAAACGTTTTCTGTTCCTGGTCAAACATAAGTTTCGACAGACGGTGCGACCCACGCTATATCAGAGACATATAAACAATACAGTATAGGTCTCTGGCTAGGTCCCGGGTCGTTTCGGACTCAATCCGTTTCGGCCACATTTGGGACCGAAACCAGTTACCACCAAGGAATACATGGAATATATCAGAAATAGATATTAAATTTTATTTAAACAAAATGTGTTCTCGCAAAATGTGTTCTCTGTAGCAAAGAGATATCCAGTCAGATTGGACAGTTCCCTGTCTAAAACCCTATGTAGTGCTAGTGCACTTAGTTGTTCCTCAAAAAGCTCCATCTGTTTCCACCCTATTTGAAGCACATATAAACCCAATAAGAATAAAATGTTTAATATTGCTGGAAAAAATGCTGCAAATATTGATAATTGTTTAAATTTGTAATTACATTAATGTGTTTGCAAACTCTTATTGAAAGAGTTTATTGAATCCATGAAATAGACAATGATAATGTTAAAGAGGAGGTCCCTACAATGATTGCATATTTTCAATAATATCATAAAACTTGATATTTGTTATGCTCTATCATTATTATGAAGGTTCCCAATTTGAACTTATATCGAAAAATGCCCATGTGATACAAATAAACGGATTTCATCAATAACTGATAATTTTTGTTCTATGTACAACACAATATTATCGGTGTTTTCCGTAAATTCTTCCGCGTTTTGCCGATGATCACCCGATCCCTCCATTGTTTACGTAATAGCTTTCTCGGAAGTGGTCGGAGAATCGCAAATAGGGCGAACAGTTACGAAACTAAAACTCAACCCGAATAAAACTGAAACATCGGGGAGTAAAACCGGGATCGGCGATACCAAACACATGGATGTTTTGTCATTATAAACGGTAATTGGATGGGGCTTTTTGTGATATACTACTTTTCAGCATATAAACAAATGAGTTTGGTACATTTTAAGTGTTTATGAAACGCGTCAAATGTAGGGACATCCCCTTTAATTATCCAACAACCAGACTCAATTGCAATGTTGTTTGAATTATATAATAATATCAAATTAAGTGTTAATTAATGGTAGTATAGTTGTTTGCGCTCATCCCATCAATGAGATGTTTATAGCCGCGATAGTTTGTACTAATTATTCCATTGGTTATTTCTTTAATGATGCACATAATAAATTTTTATAAAGTAGTATTTTCAAGAGAATTATTGTCGTCTGATCTGGGTCTACTCTGTTTCCAATTAAATTTCCTGAAATGGTGTTTATATGAGGGGAATAGTTAAAACAGGCCTGTGTCAGTTTCCAAGGGAATTATATTGTGGTTTGCAGAAATAATCATTCATCAGCTGGCTTAAGGTTAACTAGATACGATAACGTAGCTCTATTCCTAAATAGTGTAAACTGGACGCTAGTCATTATCAGTCTTACAGCTACGATATCGCATCTAAAGGTTAACATCTAACCTATCATCCGACCTTTGTCCTTAATGGATTCAATTCTGCGTATTCCGTTCAATCATATCACAAGTTCCATTTATACCTTTGAATGCAAATTTTATAATGTGGCCGAAACGACCAAGGCCGAAAATAACAGGGCCGAAACGGATTGGGTCCAAAACGACTAAGGACCGAAACAGATTGGGTCCGAAACGACCCGACACCCTCTGGCTATATGAACAACATATCTGATCGGTCCCACATCCGATAGATTCGAGAACATCGTTTTGACAAAAATAAAACTGCATAAATTCTATATAAACCAGCGATTTATCTATCCATATAAACACACGTTTGTGTAAGTTTTCACTCACCACCATAAAGTTTCAGGCACACTGTCTGAACGTTCGTGAAACAGCTGAATTTGAACTCGTTTTATCAACAATTTTATATAACTGACGACCAATGTTGGTTCCCCGCGCACTTGCAACGATTTATGAATCAAAGTACTGATACTACTGAAGGAGGCTGTGTTGATGGAAAGAAAAAGTGTTGAATACAGTTGACTGTAGAACGTCTCTAAACCGGACTGAACATTAAACATTAAGTTTGGACTTTAAAGACTGCTTAGTGCAGAATAACAACGCTAAAGTTCATGTCATATTATTGTTAGATGAGGAAAAAATACTAGACTATCTCAAGATATGTATAAAAGATTATTTTGAATTGATGATTTAATTATTACTTTCTTCATTATTCACGGTAAACGTGTTCTGATCCTGGTCAAATATTAAGAGGTTCGATAGACGGTGAGACCACGCTATTATACAACGAAGAAAATATTCCAAAACAGGGAATTAATATAATTACATAAATACTTGAATTGCTCGGATCTAATATTTCGACCACCAAGGACCTTTTTCAAAGATTATCATGTCAAAATACACGTAACATTTTAGTTACATCCATTCAGCCATAAAATCAAAGAGACTAATCTGATATCTCACAGGAACACACATTCACAATGAAGAATTTTTCCAAAACAGGGAATTAATATAATACATAAATACTTGAATTGCTCTGATCTAATATTTTGACCACAGGTGTTTGTCGTGTGCTACCCCACTATAACCTCCCCTCTTCCCGTCTGCAACTACACAGAAACATATTGAATATTGGCCAAAACAATCTCAAAAATGTCAAAACATTGTCAAAATACCATATAATAACATTTAAAAGTGAACTAAAAAAATCTGATTTTTTTGTTCACATCAATGTAATAGATAATAACAAGATTAATAGAATCAAGCATGGGTTTTGTTAAAGACGGGGTTTCTATACCCGAGGTTGGTCTGTTCCAGTCGGAAACGAGCTTTAGCTAAAGCTCGTTTCCGACTGGAACAGACCAACCTCGGGTATAGAAACCCCGTCTTTAACAAAACCCATGCTTGATTATTTTTCTCGCTGAAATACGGCCTAAAACCAAGTAACTTAACGAATTTTGTGAAGTACTACTTTACATTGCGTAATACGACTTCCATATCTAATAGCAACAGACTGCAGCATAACTCCAAGGCGGTATTTCCATTTTCCTCCTGTTGTATGTTTGTTTTGTCTTTGTGCGTCTCTTGTTGTTTTTTCTACTTATGTACATTTGCTGTTTCCTTGTATTGCTGTTCGGGCGAGTGTTTGTTCTGTATGTGGTGTTTCCTGCATGACTCATTTTTGTACTTTTAGGCGTGACAAAATGACGTCATTTGTTATGACAACCACAAACTTTACGTTTTGGCGTAAAATATAAATGACCGAGTGACTACAAAGCAACGTCTGTTTATATGATAATTAGAATTTCATATTCGTGCTAATTACTTATATTAATTTCAATTCATAAGGTTGTTGCCTATAGAAATATTGGTATAATTCTGTAAGAATTCCTTCCCTTGTATTGATTTTACCCAATCGCGCGTATGAATACACTAGTCACGGGGTGTTCCAGATAAGGATTTCTAGTACGGCTATTTTTAGTAACTCAACTTATCACGAAGTAAATCTGTATTTACTTCGTGAACTTATCTAGCACGGCTGAGAAGCGAGAAAGGTATCTCTGACCACAGAAAATAGGCATGCAGTCACTACAGGTGCCGTAACTTTGTCAAATGCCTATTGATTCTCAAAAACTATGCCTTATATATCGTGGAAAGGATGCCTCGAGACATGGTATTAACGAAACATCCACTGTACGACAAATTTATTTGAAGACAGGCATTTAATTCTCAAAATAAATTGGTTGGCTCCGATCTGATAGACCCGAAAGAACGCGGAGGTGTGTCTCATGCGGATAACCTCTAATAGTATCGTTAATGTCATTCGCCTTTGCGAGCGTCTCGATGATCGTGACACTTTCATTGCGGCGTGAATTTCAACTGACAAAAAGGATTATTCTTACCATAATCAAGTAAATCTACACCAGTTCGTTAAGGAAATATATTTAAAACAATGTGTGTCACTGATATATTATTTTGAGAATTAAAGGCTTGTTTTCAAGTGAATTTGTCGTACAATGGTTGTTTCGTTTGTTTACATATTTCGAGGCATCCCACCCACGAAATATGAGCCATAGTTTTTGAGAATACACGGGAAATTGACAAAGTTATGGCACTTTTAGTGACCGCATGTCAATTTTCAGTGCTCAGAGATACCTACCTTGTTATTATATTATATTGATGTGAAAAAATGTTTTCAGTTTATTTCAAAATTTCGTGTTATGGTATTTTGACAATAGTTTAACATGTTTGAGATTATTTTGACCAATATCTTTCTGTGAGGTTGCAGAGTGGGGTAGCAGATGGGCGGGTAGGGGGTAGCACACGACAAACACCTGTGATTTTGACCACTACTTTAAGGGCCTTTTTCAAAGATTATCATGTCAAAATAAACGTCACATTTTAGTTACATGCATTCAGCCATAACATCAAAGAACAATCGTGTAAGATCCTCTATTCATAACGATGGCAAAAATGACAAATACATTCAGTACAACCTCTGTAAACCGGACCTTAAAATATAAATATCGATCGTTGAGTCAAGTGACAGTTTAATGCAGGGTTGAAGTAATACAGGACTTTAAGCTCATCTAAGGGAACAACTTGATTTCCACCCTGCATTTACACGCTTTGTAATCTCTGGCGCCATCACATTTTCACGATGTATTAAAAAAAGCCAAAGAAACTTCCGAGAAGTAGCAAAAGACAGGAAATGGCCACGGAAAGTAAGACGAACAATGCATTGTGTATACATTTATTCCTCTATAAAAGTCATCAAGAGTTTGTCCTATAATTGGACATCGTTATACCACATATAATTGATCGTACCTTAAGGCCATGTTGATTGATTTGTAAAATAGAAATGTTTGTAGCCGTTAAATTGAACCAAAGTTTGAACAATGACCCAATCAAAACCGAAAGTAGACCAAAACACGTATATTCCATGTTGTATGCCAAAGTCCAGTACTTTAAGCGTGGATCGTTATTGCTTGATAGATACTTGTTTGAGCCACTAGATGAAGCATGTGGCATATTCCTTGTTGCGTTGAAAGTTTTCAAAGAACACAACATTTTTTTATACCGACATCACGACTTTCTAAAAACTGGTACCTGGAAAATTAAAAGTCTCAATGTTCTTCACTGTTTGTGCATACGTTTGCTCCATCCCCTCTCCATAACACAGGCTCCTTCTCAATCGATAAAATTGGCGAACAGGACAGGCATATTATGACTGATAATGAAATATTATTCAAAATCAAACAAGTATACAAGTATCTATCAAGCAATAACGCTCCACGCTTACAGTACTGGACTTTGGCATACAATATGGAATATACGTGTTTTTGGTCTTCTTTCGGTTTGATTGGGTCATTGTTCAAACTTTGGTTCAATTTAACGGCTACAAACAGAACTGTTTTACAAATCGATCAACACGGCTTTAAGGCATGATCAATTCCATGTGGTATGACGTTGTCCGATTTTTGAGAAAAAAAACACTTGATAACGTTTATGGAGGAAGAAATATGTGCACGATGCATTGTTTGTCTTACCTTTCGTGACCGTTTCCTGTCTTTGGCCGCTTCTCGGAAGTTTCTTTGGGTTTTTTTTGTCAATACATCGCAAAAATATGATGGAGCCAGATATTGCAGGGCATGATTAAGCTGCCACATGCATAAAAATATCTAAATTATTCTCTACGAGAATTTCGGTTTGAGAGGTTTACTTCCATATTTTACTTCCTTTTTTTATTTATGCATGTGTGAAAATGAAACACTTGTCAAAATCAACATAACTCCTACAGAATCCTTCTGATCTGGGTCTACAATATTTTCAAATGTCTGTGCATGCGGGTCCACATTTCAAAGGGTTATTTTTCTCCTCGGGTACCTTCAGAATGCGGATCCTAGATTGCATGTAGGATTTGTACAGTCAGGGTCCATGCTTATAAAACGTTTAGTTGAGTCTGAGTTCGTTCTCAAGTTTTTGATTGGTCAGATTTGAGCCAAAGGCTCACATATGACCAATCAAAAGCATGATAACTCAAATCTGACCAATCAAAAGCTTGAGAACGAAACTCAGACTCAACTAAAAGCTTAATAAGCATAGACCCTGATCTCGTTACAACGACCACGTTTGTTCCGATAGAAAGTATCGTTGTATTGGAACTTCCGTTGTAACGAACATTAAGTTAAACAGTAATACGCCTCTCCACCGGGCGTTCAAATTAGAATCAATACCGGTCTGGAAGTCAGATGGCAAATTAATGCAGGATGAAAGTCATGCAGACAGATCCCAGATGATCTGGATCTACACTGTCCCCGTGTCCCTGTTAACTGACCAGGTTCTACACTGTTGTCAGTGTCCATGTTAACTGATATCGGTCTACACTGTTTCCTATGTCTCTATTAACTCTGTTATTGTCAATTTCAAATCTGTGATTGACTTCCTCAAGTTTCAAACTATTTGTCATTCTCATGGTTTTGTTTATTAACTAAGTCTTCCTTTCGTGTTTATAAACGTGTTCCGCACCCGAGTATTGTAATGCCGGTATAAAGGGACAATAGTTCAAAATGAATTGATTACTTTGGAATTTATTGAAATGCATACAACTTTGAATGAAAGGCTATGACTCAATCAGCTACAATCAGACGACAGTTTTCGTTTTGTTAAGCAATTCGATTGGCAATAGAGGGACTATGACCTATCGACTAGCACGTGTCATCGATAGGGAAAATTTGTAATTAACCATTGCCCTGTTTTACGTTTATCTACTGAATATTCATTTAAATTAGTTACAGCAACATATGGAAGGTATAACATTGTAGCTATTTTAGACAGTAAAAAGTAACAGATCTTTCAAATTATTCCATTACCAAACAGAGCCGACCCTGATCAGACGACTCCTATAGGAACCGTCTGATCTGGGTCTACACTGTTTGGCAAATGCATGATAACAGCCAATCATTTAACCTGTCAAACAAACCCAAAACTGAAATGAAGCGTGAATTGTTTCTCTTTATATCATTGCAAGTACTCGAAAACTAGAAATAACCGTTCAAAATTTGAAAGATTAAAAGTTAAAAGCGGTAGTTAATATTATCGGACGAAAACTCGGTCCTACTCCAATACACTACCTCAAAATTAAACCACGTCGCCATACGGTTGTCTCTCTGTCTAGAGGAGTTCATTTGCGCAAGGGAATTAAGCCCCGCGTCTATATGGAACGCTTTCCGTTTTAATAACAGTATGCATGGAAATAGTACAATATTATATAGTTGGAAACAGGTCAACATGTTTTATCCCTGGTGAATTGTTTGTATTTTGAAAATCAGAATATTATAAAATGATTTCTCCTAAATTCTCCTATGGTCAAGACTAATAAAAACTTTAGTAATGCTCTGGAAAGATTATCAAGGGTAACAGCCGAGATACGATGACCAAAACATTGCGGAAGATAAATGCATATCCAATGTACTTATTTTTGGTTTAATGCCAATTTAAAGCTAGTTTTAAGAAATAACGTATATTTGCTTTTTAAAGTTTGGACCACTTATAGTAAAAATCCTACAAATTACGCTGCATATATTAATGTTTTAGTTTATTACCAACTTGAAGTCAGTCGCGATATCGATGTCATTTCAACGGAACCGACGTCGGAGATCATTCCGCAACAAAGAAATAAGTTGCTTTACAATTTCGAAACAGAAATAAATAAATTTGATGTCATTTGTTATTGAATACTTCGTACTTACCAAACTGTGATCGGATTGTTCTCGATAGACTGACTTGCTGCTTTGAATATAACGTTAGTCATTAATTCAACGACTGATCGAAATTAATCTTAAAATAGAACAGAACTCAAAGTACTGAAGGTGCTCGTCCGGGGCTCGTTTATTCGAAACAGCTTAGCCTGCGCTTATGGTTTCACTACATTGACCCTTTCCCTGTTGCATATTCACGTAAGAAATAATGACAACATGAATACGATGTAGCTATTAGCTGATTTTTTATGATGGCAGGATTATTTTGGTACTGGTAGAAACTAGAGCCGAGTCAATGATAATTTCATAAGCAAATAGAGAAGACCTTGATCAGATGTACGACTATTCTAGAAGCTGACTGATCTGGGTCTACTCCGTATGCAATGCGTGAAAACGTGTTTACATGAGGGAAGTGGTTAAGTAAAATAATAGCTGTTCAACAGCACTTTCTTTTATTGCTATGTTTGCAGAGGAGGATGAAGTGTTTGTCATATAGATAGATAAATTTCTTTCAATATTATGCTAGTAACATGGTTACAATAACAATTTAAATCAAATTAAAATACCAGGCAGTTCTTTCTTACGAAGTGACCTCCGTTAAACAGGTAGGGTCATTTCCTCTCTTCCAGAAAAAATGACCTATATATTAACATGAGATACTGAAATATTCATGAAACCAGTGTACAGTTTACATGATATTTCTATTTACAAACTATTTCACAAAGTACATGTTTGAGTCATGCAGGAAACTGTTTGAGTCATGCAGGAAACACCGCATACGAAACTACGGCCAAAATAGTACAGACAAACAGCAACATTTATGTACATGCATATAAAAGACACGAAGAGGCGCACATACACAACTAACAAACAATAGGGGGAACCGCCTTGGAACGGCCATTGACAAAAGTCACTGGGGGCTAAACTAGTTTTGGGGCGCCAAACCTCACACTTATTCCACCCCACCCTAAAAGACAAACATTGTATCCCCTCTCCGACTAACCTACAACAACCGCGATGGCAAATACAGTGGCAAAGTGCATGTAAAACGAAACATATTTAAGTGAAGTAACTGTATCCACATATCACTAGTGTACTCAATGATTGAGTTACAAACAGAGTAACTGTAGAAAAGTTATACAGGATACGACAAAAACGAGATAGTACATATATCCGACGCCAAAGTTTACTATCCACATTTAATGCGCTAATCCCTAGAATAAATGCACATTTTATATAAAATCATTCAGAATAGTATTTGTTGAGTTCAATCATTCTTATGACAATTGTCTATTTTAACTTCTAACAAAAATTGTCTTTGTGATACAAAATACTTGTATACAGTTTTCTTCAATAATTTAATTTTTTACAGTTACGATAACCTCCACACGAATAAGCACTATTACATCGGCAAAACATTTTAATATCAAACACATGAAATATTTGTATTCTCCATGTTTTCTTCTCCATATACTGCTCTTCTATATATGAACAATTTATTTCTGGAATTTTGGGCACATTTTTTTTATCGCTTTGCAAGTACAAATGTCATCTTTTATGTCTCCTTTGCTGTTATCCAACTCTATTCGCACCATTTGATGCTTTGCATCAATTGTTTTCTTGTAGTGCTTATGAGGCCGCTCGCCTTATGTATAATCATGTGACTTATCAAATGTGCTCGTCGAGAAAATGAATTTTGAAACATATCACAGTTGTGTCTCTCTCTCCAGTATGTATCAGCGTATGGTTGCATAAAGTATTATTCTGAGCAAATGTCTTATTACACACATTGCACTTGTATGGTCTCACTCCAGTATGTATCCTCATATGAACGATAAATAGTCTTTGCAAAAGATGATCATTTTCACACACACCACACTGGTAAAGTCTCTCTCCTGTATGTATCCTCCTATGGCTAACTCTCTCCTGTATGTATCCTCCTATGGCTAACTCTCTCCTGTATGTATCCTCCTATGGCTAACTCTCTCCTGTATGTATCCTCCTATGGCTAACGCTCTTCTGTATGTATCCTCCTATGGCTAACTCTCTCCTGTATGTATCTTCAAATGGCTAACTCTCACCAGTATGTATCCTCCTATGGCTAACTCTCTCCTGTATATATCCTCATATGGCTAACTAAAGATGATAGCTTAGCAGATGAATGTTCACACGCATCACCCCAGTGACTTTTGTCACTGACCGTTCTAAGGTGGTACTTCCATCTTCCACCTATTGTATGTTTTTGTTTTGTCTTTGTGCGTCTCTTTATGTTTTTGATAGTTATGTACATTTGCTGTATTGTGTTGTGTTGCTGTTCGGTCGGCAGTAAGAGCGTTCTGTGTTACTTTCTCCTTACTTTAAGCAGCCACCTGCCTTAACACAAAATACTTTATGTAAATTAGTGGCCGTTTTAGAGATGTTTTACTGTTAAATATAAAATCAAGGAAACATAAACAAATAGAGCAGACCCATATCAAATATTTCGTGCAGAAGTTTCTGATTAGAGACTACTCTTGTTGTATGAAAGTATAATATTTTAGCAAAGGGTAGCCTACTGTACACATACCAACGATACATTGTTTGTTCAAATGTGTTAAATTGCCATATTGTACAACGCGTACTTATTTTGATGGTCGCGGGTGAAATTAGTCTTTTGACTAACCAAGCTATCCTCGTAAATTAAACGTTATGCATTCATTCAAAGTTTTCAGAGTCTTCTCTCCGAGTACAAAGCAACATGGATCGTGATGAGACTTGGAGTCACTCAGTGTCTCATCTGGATCCAAACTGTTTGTAAATGTCAGTCTCGTCACGCTTGGCATGTGATGAGTATGCACATGTATTGATTTATTTTTTTTAGATCCAAGGGACGAAATCCATGAACATTTCATGTCCCTGTATCGCAGAGTTACCGTTCGTGATGGTATGGGATGAATACTGTTAATGTGTTACACGTAGATAAAGAAGAGGTTCCCTGTAATGTGTTGGTTGCTAAATCTTGCTTCATTCTTATCCTGCTATAACTCACACAACTGGCATTTGCAATCAGTCTGGACCCAGATATGACGGTGTCTCATGAGGACATATGCCGTTTGCCAATCAGCCAATAGTCTCTAAACAGCTTTTGAAGGTTTGCAAATGCCAGACGGATTGCGGATATAGGAATATGGTAAGACGTATTTCTGAGTAGTACTTTTCACAAGCGACCTAAAAAAAATTATTGCACATTTTTTACCTGTAAATTATTGTTAACTCACCCATATACATAATTACATTAAACCGATCTAAATTTTATCCATTTACCCCTTTACTCCATGAATATGCATGTAAGAAATAATGATATCATGAACATTAACCCTTTCGCTGCCAAACTCTGTCGTCTGCTAATTTGTCGTCTGCTACAAATTTTCATTCTTTTGATTTTCTTCATTTTTGTTTCAAAAACATAGTAATAGTAACAGTAACAAGCAGTTTGGATCCTGATGAGACGCCGAGTTACTCGGCGTCTCATCTGGATCCAAACTGTTTGCATAGGTAATCACAGATCCGGCATTGGCAGCGAAAGGATTAATTCGATTGGTTTGTTATGCTAGCACAAAGAGACAGATATATCTAGCTATGACAGAAACAGAAGTATAGAACGCCTGCCAAACAATGCATATTATGAATGAAGGTGTCCTTCATGACGTCTCTCCTTAGAGTATTAACCCTTTCGGCGCCAAATTTCTAATTGTCGTCTGTATACTTTTTGTAAAATCATTTAGTATAGTAAGGAAATGAGATATAAATGAAAATTTCAAAGGAATAAAGCACAAATATAGAGATTGAGACAAAAATTATTATTATTATTATTATTATTATTATTATTGCTGCTGTTGTTGTTGTTGTTGTTGTTTTTATTATTATTATTATTATTATTTATTATTATTATTATTATTATTATTATTATTATTATTATTATTATTATTACTATTATTATTATTATTATTTTTATTATTATTATTTTTATTATTATTATTATTATTATTATTATTATTATTATTATTATACCACATTTATATAGCGCTATTTTCACACAGTATATGTGCGTTCAAAAGCGATTCACATAAATAATTTGCATGTACAAAACGGAGTATATATAATGCTTACAGAATATTTAAACAAATGAAATTTAAGCTAGAGTTATCGATAAAAATATTAAAAATGGAATTAATTTAAGAATCATAGAACAAAAATAAAATCACAATCATCCTTTTCTGTACGCTTATATGTCCGTATATCATAGGAAATAGGCGCATGCTGTGACTATATTGTGTAAGTCCACTCATATCACTGAAACTGTAATGACACATTATATATATGGTCAGTGCCCTGAATTGGCATACAACACTATACATAAGATATTGTCTTACTTATGTAGGACAATGGGTTAACAGGATAGGACAATTTTGTAGCTAATGCATATAAACAGTTTCCTGTCCTTGCAATGTCCTAGTAAAATAGGTTGAAGAAATGCGTTTTCAGACATTTTTTAAAGAATGTAAGTGAGCTGGTGTCTCTGATGCCTGACGGTGGAGCATTCCAAAGTTTTGGAGCTGCATACATGAAACTCCTATCCCCGTATTTTACCATACGACTTCTTGGTACAACCAACGACACTGAACTACTTGCTGACCTTAACTCTCTGCGAGGCCTGTACACGTGAAGCATGTCGACAATGAAAAAGTGAAGTCCCTGATCAGACGCCGCCTTGAATGTCTGATCTAGGACTGCACTATTTGTCGTGGTGCATTTATGCGACATTGGCGGTGAAAGGGTTAATCTTTTTGTCTATATTCCTGTAACCCTGTGCGCGACCTCACTCGCATACGCAAACACACTGGATCCAGATGAGACACCGAATTACTTGGCGTCTCATCAGGATCCAACAAGTTGTTTGGAACTCGGTGAACGGCTTCTTAAATGATTATAATTTCAACTGTTAATAGGAAATTAGGTCAGAAGTGATGTTTGTTTCTGACGCACGTGCAATACTGCACACCTTTTGGCAGGGATGCCTTTACAATGATAGACGATGCGTAAATCTTTCGCTGACATTGGAGAATCAGTGATTTCCTTTGCAAACTCTGCATCTTAGAATCCAAATTATTTGGTACTGTAATGGTACAATGCATTTCTTGGAAAAAGGGAGACATTTAACCCTTCTCTTCTCGATTTTTGAAATACATTTCTCCTTCTTTACCCATACCTTGTTGTAAAATTACATATATCTTCACTGTGTACACGTATTTCGCTGTGCAATCACTGCTGTGGAGTGCACTGGACCCTGAAGGAGCTGTCTCATCTGGGTCTTCACTATTTACAAGTAGGTATATTGACGTGAATAGCAAGCGAAGGGTTAACAACGAAGTAATATCAGACGACAATTTGTGCGGATGACAAATCATGGCAGCGACAGAGTTAACTATCGGAACGAGCTTATCTAACCATTTGAACCAACGAGTCATAATAATAGGTCCCTGCAGTCCGCAAACACGAAATAATAATAGGTCCTCCCAATCCGCAAACACGTCATACTAATAGGTCATTATAGTCCGCAAACACATCATAAAAATAGGTCATCATAGTCCGCAAACACGTCATAATAATAATAGGTCTTCACAGTCCGCAAACATGACCTTCACTGCCATGAATATTAATGTAAGAATTTATAACCGCATAAAATATTTCTTTTGAAAGTGTCAAAAAGTTCAGAATCACAACTATAATATTCCGTAAGCAAACGGAGCAGGCCCTGATCGGCCAGCTCCTACACAACTATTAACCCTTTCCCCTCATATAAACGTGTTTTCACGCATTTGCAAACAGAGTAGAGGAGCCGTCTGATCAGGGTCTGCTCTGTTTGCTAATAGAATTTGATAGATCTGTTTCTATGCTTTCTTAAATGTCTACAATGTTCCATCTTCAATATTTCTTTATAACTATTTTGTTAACGAATATTCAGTAGGTATTGAAATTTGGCCTAAATACAGAACAGGGAAAGGGTTAATCATTCCATACGCAAACGCAGTAGACCCTGTTCAGACAGCTCCTTTTCTGACATTGGTCTACTCTGTTTACAAAGGTGCCAAAAGTCGCCTACATCAGGAAATGTGTGTCATGTGTCCTTTAACCCTTTATCTGTTCCGCATTCATATCAGGGTCGTTCTCAAGCTTTTGATTGGTCAGAGTTGTGTTCTCAAGCTTTTGACTGGTCAGATTTGAGCAAATCTGAGCAATCAAAACTTGTGAACGATTTCAGACTCAACTAAAAGCTTTCTAAGCATGGGCCCTGAAGTATTGCGATCATGAATATCTGTTAGCTAAAATTTCATATTGCAACTTCTTAAATGGAACGTTTTGCTTTTGACATAAAACTGTAGAATTATATCTATATCATGCCATAAGAAAAAAAACCCATAGCAGACCCGGATCAGACGGCTCTAAAGGAAATAAAGAAAAAATAGTATACTTTATTTGAAGAAAATGATTAAATGGACACAATACTTGTGATCACTGACAATATGTTGCCTGCTTTTAACACTCAACTAAGGGGCATTGCGAAAGTAACTTATACGTCTCCGATTCACCAACAGGTGGTAGGTTTCTGAATTCTTAACCCCTCTCTTGCTGAAATTTAAAATACATTTCTCCTTCTTTACCCATGCCCTGTTGTATAATTACATATATCTTCACTGTGTACATGTATTTCGCTGTACAATCACTGCTGTGGACTACACTGGTTGCACAGTCAACTTGTAAATAGTGCAGACCCTGGTGAGACAGCTCCTGCAGGAACTGTCTCATCTGGGTCTTCACGATTTACAAGTAGGTATATTTACGTGAATAGCAAGCGAAGGGTTAACCTGGAATTTTATCTCGATGTAAATGAGATGTTGATCTATCAGCATTACTCCTGTCACTGAAATTCATAGCGTAGTTTGCATATAGGACTACGGTGGTGTCTTAAAACTTTTTTTTCATTCTGTCGCTCATTAACATAAACTCTCTCTCTCTCTCTCTCTCTCTCTCTCTCTCTCTCTCTCTCTCTCTCTCTCTCTCTCCTGTTCTCTCTCTTCTTTCTCTCTCTCTCTCTCTCTCTCTGTATGTCTCTCTCGCTTACTCTCTCATCTCATTCTATCTCCATATATATCTCATATATCTTGCACAAGTTACTCATTTGTTAACATCGTCATAAATATATTGGCTCACTGACTGACTAATTTATTGACTCGTTCATTCACTCATTAGCTGCATGGCTCACTGACAGATTGACTCACTAACTTACTTTCACACTTTCATACTCATTCTCCTTGACAAGGAATTATTTTGTTTTTCTAACTTAGTATAGTTAACCCTCTCCAAAGCAAACTCTTGATAAATAACCATGGATGAATGAGAGCACATGAGTGCTTAATGGATGTCAACAGTGCAGAAAGTTTCAACAGGATGTTTGTGCTTAAATTTGGTTCTATATTGAGCTACCACCTGCTGTAAGACCCAGGTCATTGATTATAAAACTTCTGAAATCATTCTGAAGTGTCTGACTGGTCAGAGTCTGAGAAATCAGACGCTTGAGAATGATCTCAGACAAGCAGACGCTTGAGGATGATTTCAGACTCAACCAATAAAGTTGTATCCTTCTCCCTCATATAAACGTGTTTTCACGCATTTTCAAACATAGTAGACCCATTTCAGACGGTTCCTGTAGGAGATTAGCTCATGGTCTGCTCTGTTTGCCTATGAAATTTGAACTATTTGTTTCTTTTTCTCTCTAAAATGACTACAATATTCTGCCTTCCATCTTTCAGTGTAACAATTTTCCCATCAATATTCAGTAGGTATTGAAATTTGGAATAAACATATAACAGGAAAAAGGTTAAAACTTCGTGGCCCGGAGTTAAGATTGTTTTTGACCGACGCTATACAGAGTTCTGACTTTTAGATGAGGTAACTTTAGAATTTTATTATCTTGGTAAACTATGTAGATCCCGATCGTATACCGTCATCTATATGATGGCTGTTTATCGTTATCTACGCATTCACTCACCGCTACAACCCCACCTGTTCGTTATTCTTGTGGTTCGACGCATGCGAGAATGAAGTAGCGGTTTGGAATTTTGATGAAAATCATGAATGAAATCACCGGCTCCAGCGGAAGTGTATGTTCACAGCGAAACAATTTTTACCGATAACATCGGTCAATTCTAGCAGTTTACCCTCAATAAAATGCGAGCGAATAAATAAAATATTCCACCCGTCAATGAAGCCTTGTTCCCCCATTCGCTGATGTTTACATCTCCACGTCACTTGCTCGATTTTTACACACGTGCGTTATCATATTCGTCGGCTATTAATACACACCCCTCGCTATCACCGCCCACAACTAGTAAATATTTAGCACTTAACACTGTGAATGCGAGAAAAGAGTATATTATTTGTGAAGAGAGTAGACCCATATCAGATGGCTCCTTGAGAAACTCTCTGATCAGGGTATTCACAGTTTGCTAGTCAGTTATATCCTTTCATATCATATAGACTTCACCGTTAACCTGTGGCGGACCACTCCATTTTGATGTTTTAGTATTCAGCGAGTTAAACTGATATACGATACGTACTTAGGGTTTTATTCTACTTCATTCATGAAAGAGGGTCGTTCAAAATGTAAACAAGCAAATAGATATCGGTTTAACAAATATTAAATATAAAACTATATAGAGAGAGGGTTACAAGAAACTTCATGCAGTCATGTAGTCATTTTAAACGCTATCATTTTGTTTTAATTCTTTTCCACGCTGTTTAAATATTATGTTAAGCTTAAGTGGTCATGAAAACAATGCCCGCAAAGGTTTCGATATTGACTCCAGATGCAGAAATTAGGTCTCGTGTTCGGCCCTATGTCATACATGTACGACAGACTTTAACCATTTATTCCATAAATTCGTCAGTTAACGCCGACGAGTAGAGGTTCAGATAAGATGGGTAGATTTAACCCTTCGCTTGCTATTCACGTCAATATACCTACCTGTAAATAGTGAAGACCCAGATGAGACAGCTCCTGCAGGAGCTGTCTCATCAGGGTCTGCACTATTTACAAGTTGATTGTGCAACCAGTGCACTCCACAGCAGTGATTGCACAGTGAAATACTTGTACACAGTGAAGATATAATTATGTAATTATACAACAGAGCATTGGCAAAGAAGGAGAAATATATTCTAAAATTCAGCAAGCGAAGGGTTAAGTCACTTTCAACAATAGCCTCTTTTACTCCATTAAACCTTATACTGCGTTCACTCTTTAGATTAGTCTGTTCGAGACGATCCTAATGAATGGTTACCGTATAGGGTTTGGTGGAGACGTTTAGGTACGCACCTTTATCTGTAGCGCTGGACGACGCTTGTGTGTTCCGTGTGATTAGGATCTTGATTTTTTGTTTATGGATATATATACATGTATATAGATCTAATATACAGTTTCTGCCATTATCAACTATTCCTATGTTCACGTGCCACAACAAGGGATAATATAATTAATATTCATGAGTTCCTCTCAAACAGTGAGTGAAATAGAGATATAAAACACCGATCTATTTGTTTTGAAATGAAACAAAGTTTGAGACTATGTAACATACAGTTGAACTTCGATAATTCGAACTTCAAGGGACCGTACAAATCAGTTCGAGATAACAGATGTTCGAGTCATCCGATTTCTCATCTGAACGAAAAGTAAAGCTTTCAGCATTACTCTAGACCTGTATAAAGCTGCCACATGTGTTTCTAGATATCTGTAGCGATACATATTAAAACCAATTCTGTAGTGTTAGTTTTGGAAGGACTGGACTTTTTGTTCGAGTTATCCGAAGTTCGAGTTTTCCGAGTTCGAGATATCGAAGTTCAACTGTATTAAGGAAAGAAATTTGCTGTTGTGACAAAGCACCAAGGGCAGGAAGTTCTCTGATCATGGTCTGTACTGTTGTTATAAAAATCATTTTCCTAAGTGATACATTTTGATACACCTTATTACATTGTATTTAGGTTATATTCAGAAAGGGAGGCGCTAGTTTTTATTCAGCAAATTGTGGTTAGTTTAACCCTTTACTCAATAAATACCCATTTCTGCGCCTTTGCAAACAGAGTAGACCCAGATCAGACGGCTCCTACAGGAGCCCTCTGATCAGGATCTGCTCTGTTTGCTTATGGAATAATATAGATCTGATGGTACAGTTTCTGCTTCGGTAAAACATTCATGGGTTAATATGTCATTAACAAAACCAATTTATATTCATGAAGTCATTATTTCTTACATAAATATTCATGGATGAAAGGGTTAAATTAAACATAAGCGAAATGATGTATAAGTGAATGCTGAAGACAAAAATACTGATTCAGATTGAACATAGTTGTAATAATACTTACAGTCATTCTTGACTTACAAACTACATGTACAGTAATTTAACGCTTACAAGAACACCTGCTGCGCTCTACTCTATCATCCTTATACTACAATATACTTCGAATGTATACGTGCATTTTGAACGGCCCACGTTCACACGAGAAACGAACCCATGTCACTCAAATATAAACGGATATTGGAAGGGCTCAGATGATTTACGCATTTGTCATATAGCGGTTGAAGTGGGTACTTACCAATTTTCATAGATACAGACGAAGATGTTTGTGGAATTACTAATAATCTCCTTGACGATTTTGTCATCGGTTTTCGGGACTAGAAATTCGGGTTCGGATTCGTTTATTCTACCTACTCCACTTGGACCTGTAAGTACATAGATAATTTCTTTTTAAAATAAAACTGAGAATTGATTTTTAAAACATATATCAGGAATTGATAACATTAACATAATGGGTAACTCAGTTTGGGGATTGAACGAAATGTAGACACAGGCCTGACACTATTTTTTCTGTTGAGTATAATGCGATGCCTGTTTAGGTATATATTAGAAACTTTCCCTTAACTCATTATCTCCTTGGCTATATTTAGACCCAACCTTTTTTTAATTAATCTACCGAAAAGGAGCATTAACTACAGAAAAGGAAAATATTTGAATTTTGCAGTTTAAAACCATTGTGATAAATAGAGCATTTGCTCCTAAAGGAGCAAATGCTCTATTTATCACAATGGTTTCACAATGCGAATTTTATAAAGGCACAAAAATGCGTCACTAGGGGGTAATGTGTTAAGCAAGATATGATTATGGGTCTGTAAGGCACGCGACAGCTTAGTGCAAATCATAAGAAATACATTCCACATTGCGATTGCCCTGTATTATAAGAAACCACCTGCTGTCCAGTTAATATAAGGCACAACTCTTACTGTGCTTTCTTAACAAATATCGATTTACTATATAATTCGGGATATTTTAGTCTTCATAATAGTCTAAACAATTTAATCCATGAATAATAATGCAATAAATAATGGCGTCATGAACATCACTTCGATTACAGCTGAAGTCGGATAATTCGAACTACAGGCTAACTCGGAGTAAAGGTTTGGTCCTTTCAAAAATTAAGACACAGAATTGTTCTAAAATGTATCATAACGCATATATAGAAACACACATTAAAACTTAATGCAGGTTGGAAGTAATGCTGAAAGCTTTCAGTAATACTTTCGACCTGAATTAAGCTGCGAAATTGGGAAATTGACCGGATTAGAAATCGGATAACTCGAACATCTGTTATCTCGAGGTAATTTATACCGTCACCTGTAGTTCGAAGGTATCAACTGTATTTGTTATAATAACACGTGGACGCGGGATTGTTTTGGCCATGACAGAAACTATAGAATCATAGTTATATGCTATATTATAAGCAAACAGAACAGAGCCTGATCAGATTGCTCCTATAACAGTCGGCTGATCTGGTCTACTTCATTTGCAACAGCATAGAAAGTAGTATTTATGGATTTAAGGGTTAACCATTACCCTCTAAGAAAAATATTTTCGTCACAAATTCAGATATGACTCAATCCTGATCACTTCCATTTAGATCAAGTTGTTGGGAAACTTTTGACGGAGTGTCAAACAGCTTGGATCCTGATGAGATGCCGACTTACTAGGTGTATCACCTGGGTCCAGGCAGTTTGCAAATACACTTTATAATGGAGAACCTTTCCTCCAAAAATATCTTTTACAGTAGAATCTGTCTTAACCCTTACAACGCAGGATTTTCAAATGGACTATTCCAAAATTCAAAGAGGTCAAGCTTATGGTGACTATTTAGGGATTTTTCTAAAGAAAAGTGTACCATCACAAACAGTGCAGACCCTGATGAGAAGGCTCCTCTAGGAGCCCTCTCATCTGGGTCTACACTGTTTGCAAAGGACATTAGTCACTCGTGTCCCACACCGTAAGAGTTAAGCGATCATTCATTTATTGAATATAGGAGGCATAAAGAGCAGATGGTAGCTTAATGCAGGGCAACAATAATGCAGAAAGCTTACATTGGAGCTTTCTGTATTACTTTTGACCTGCATTAAGCTACCATCAGACTTACAGACCCATAATTAGACCTCTTTGTATGCTGTTTAAGACAGGTTCAGCAGTATGTATGATAGGAAATAAATAATAACAAGAAAGAAATACGGATATGAGACGTGACAAATGACGGACTACTTTTAGAGTCGTTCCTCTCTATGTCATCGCTGAAACATGCGATATACATAAAAGGGTTGAAAAAAGCTGATACATTAATTCTGTTTCCTGTGAAACAATGACTGTAGAATGTAGTACGAACGAGGGCCGTAAGTAATGTAGTATGGGCGATGGCCGTAAGTAAATTAATGTTTGACGGATTGTCACAGTTATTATGCTATGTTTTACATGTTGTCCTGTGTTCACCGTCGTCTATGTTGTGGGTAAGTCCAGCGGGGATACCTTTATTTACAATATTTGTAAAGCTAGGGTGACTTAGAGAGAAGTGTGAGGTTAGGACGTCCGTAAACCGGTTTAAACCCCCAGTGGTGTTTTTGCTGCTGACCGTGCCAATGCGGTACTCTCTTTGTCACCCTTCCTTTTGTTTGCCTTGCGTCTTTGTGCTTGTGGTTTGTTCATGTTGTGGAACGTTTGTCCCTGGTTCTTGTGTCTCTTTTGGTGTTTTCTGTGTTCATTTCGTGTGTGTGAGTGTGCGTTTGGGTGTGTGGTTGTGTGTGTGTGTGTGTGTGTCATGCTGTCTATCGGTGTTTTGGTGGTGGTTGCGTCTTGCATGTGGCTTTGCCTGCTTGACTTTACTACTTTTCCATTTACAGAAAATCGGTTTTTTTCTTTACCCAATCTTGAAAATAATAGTTTTTAGCCATATTGCATAAAATCAATTAATTTTGAAAATTCAAAAGGATTTTCATTATGATCAATGAATAAAAGAATGGTCATTTTCTTTTAAAAGTAAATATATTTATATAGACAACTGATATACTTATGTTTTCTTATTTTAATAAATAAATGGAGATGATTTTAAAAAAAAATGTTTTCTTTATTACTTTTAATTGCGTTCTTGCCAATCTTGGTAGATCAACATGCATGTCCTTAAATAAAGACATAAGCAGATGTTAGTTCTGAGATTAATAATGCCGAGTCTGTCCATAGCATTTTTTTTAAATCATGATCAAATGTCTGTCTGTCTGTCAATGGCAAAAGTCTTTAGTCAGTCTGTCAATGGCAAAAAACTTTAACCAAGATCACGTCTGCCAATGGAAAAAAGGCATGATCACATGTCCGTCTGTCTTTCTGTCAATGGCAAAAACCTTTAACCAAGATCACGCCTGCCAATGGAAAAAGGGATGATCACATGTCCGTCTGTCTGTCTGTCAATGGCAAAACACTTTAGCCTTGATCACAACTTTTGTGTTAGGGTGATTTGTACGAAGTCCATACATTGAAACATTGGTGATCATTCATCATGTATTAAGTCTCTGCACCTAAACCCAGGTGTAAAAGGAGCCGATTTCCTATATTATAACATAAAATTATATATTGATAGAGTGATCCAGATAGCAGGAAATTGCACCATTCAATGCGGCATACCAAAAAAAATTCGGCTACCGGGAGGGGACACCCCTCCCGTACCCGCCCCAACTCGCCCCCCCCCCCAGACAAAAATTTCTGGGTACGGCCCTGGTAATGTAGTATGGGCGATGGCCGTAAGTAATGTAGTATGGACGAGGGCCGTAAGTAATGTAGTACGGACGAGGACCGTAACTTATGTTGGTCGAACTTTTCTCGGCCTATTTGTCATGAACATGAAATAAACTATGTTTAACCTATGACTCAATGGCTATACATGTAAGAAATTATGACATAATGACTATCAACTAGATTAATTGTTAAACAGGCGCATAGACACTGGGTTTTTATATTGCAGAAACTGTAGAAACATATCTATATCTTATCATAAGCATACAGAGCAGACCCTTATCAGACGGCTCCTACATAAACCGTCTGATTAAGGTCTACTTTGTTTGCAAATGCGTGAACATGTGTTTATATGAAGGAGGGGGTTAAACTAGACCAACTACTCTACCGACAATGTTTGTTGGCCCGTTAC
The DNA here is from genome assembly GCA_963576725.1 of Azorinus chamasolen. Taxonomy (NCBI): domain Eukaryota; kingdom Metazoa; phylum Mollusca; class Bivalvia; order Cardiida; family Solecurtidae; genus Azorinus; species Azorinus chamasolen. The sequence continues at coordinate 9,005,899 of OY755241.1, read as the reverse complement.
ATTAGTCGAATTGGGATCAAACCGGGACAAAAAATCTGTAATACGTTTATAGTCGAACTGTTTCTAGAGATTTTATGTGATAAACTTAAATATAATAAATTATTTTATATTATCACAATAAAAAAGGCAGAAGAAGAATAAGCATAGTACATGTAGTAGTAGTAGTAGTAGTAGTAGTAGTAGTAGTAGTAGTAGTAGTAGTAGTAGTAGTAGTAGTAGTAGTAGTAATATTAATATCGTCATCAGCATTATTATTATTATAATTACGTTTGTATCATTATTGCTGTTATTATTATTGTAATAATAATAATAATAATAATAAAAATATTATTATTATTATTATTTTTATTATTACCTTTATATCGATTTCAAACTAACAACAATGTTATTATTTTTATCATTATTAACTTCATCATCATTATTTTCATTAATATTATTATTATTGTTATTATTATTATTATTATTATTATTATTATTATTATTATTATTATTATTATTGTTACTACTACTACTACTACTACTACTAATACTAATACTACTACTATTAAATCTTGGACACCATTATACCGAATTCAACCTAACAATAATGTGTACTTGTATGGATGTTTTGTATTTCTTCTACCATCAATGTTGTTTCTAAAAAAGAGGCCATATTGCCAATTCGGCATTTATCTGTGGCATTTGTCCCCAAATGGCGCAAACTATTTGTGGCTATAATTTCCATATGTTCGTATCCGTGTATTGCTTCGTTTTAACCCTTCTCTTGCTGAATTTTAAAATACATTTCTCCTTCTTTACCCATGCCCTGTTGTATAATTACATATATCTTCACTGTGTACAAGTATTTCGCTGTGCAATCACTGCTGTGGAGTGCACTGGTTGCACAATCAACTTGTAAATAGTGCAGACCCTGATGAGACAGCTCCTGCAGGAACTGTCTCATCTGGGTCTTCACTATTTACAGGTAGTATATTGACGTGAATAGCAAGCGAAGGATTAACAGTATTTCGGTCATATCGCGACGTCCGGCTAATTACAGGAGGAGGAAGAACTGGTGTTTTTTTCCCGTGCACGGAACGTATTGCATTGTTTCGTACACAGAAGATCATTAGAATAGGACAAGTGACCTACCGCAAGTCAGCTAGAAGAGTTCATCACACGACAATTTCAAATGCTCTGGCCAGGATTCAAACAACAGTCATGATGGAATGGCCAAGTGATTGTCTTTCGAAAAACTCTGTTTGACAATTTTGTTTGGCCATATTTTGCAAAGAAAATGATGAATTTTTAAGAATGATTGCAGATGACAATCGTTTTAGACGAAAGTGCGCGCAGCGTGCAAAAAATATAATAAATCATCGTCCTCTGTAGTCAGTTCTAATACTAACCCTATCGTTGTGTGCATTTAGGGATGAATGCATAACTATTGCAGCATGACATTATGGACTAACCTGAGATATTATTTTCAAATAGTTTGGTTCTAGGTCTACAAAATGTAGGGGATACACGGACACCTAAGCATTACTATTGTATTGACTTGTGTCATAAAAATAAGGTTTATTATAGATATCAATATTTAATTCCTTAAAGTTGCCTCGGGCATAAATTCAAGCACCGGAAAATCTGGATGCTATTCCCAGCCTTGAATGTTTTGGCCGAGATAAATAAAGAGTCAAATATTAGTATACAGATAATTATACCTGTATAGGCTTGTGTTTATAATCTGATTTAAACTTGTAATAGCAATATTTTAGCACGCTTGTGCGTACATTGTATTGTTTAGCACGCTTGTACGTACAGTGTATGTTTTAGCACGCTTGTACGTACAGTGTATATGTTAGCACGCTTGCACGTACAGTGTATGTTTTAGCACGCTTGTACGTACAGTGTATGTTTTAGCACGTTTATACGTACAGTGTATGTGTTAGCACGCTTCTACGTACATTGTATGTTTTAGCACGCGTGTACGTACAGTGTATGTGTTAGCACGCTTGTACGTACAGTGTATGGTTTAGAACGCTTGTACATACAGTGTATGTGTTAGCACGCTTGTACGTACAGTGTGTGTTTTAGCACACGTGTACGTACAGCGTATGTTTTGGCAAGCTTGTACGTAGTGTATGTGTTAGCACGCTTGTACGTACAGTGTATGTTTCAGCACGCGTGTACGTACAGTGTATGTGTTAGCACGCTTGTACGTACAGTGTATGTTTTAGCACGCGTGTACGTACAGTGTATGTTTTAGCATACTTGCACGTACAGTGTATGTTTTAGCAGCTTGTACGTACAGTGTATGTTTTACCACGCTTGTACGCACATTGTATGTGTTAGCACGCTTGTACGTACAGTGAATGTTTCGAGATTAATGTTGCAACACCTTGATTCCAAGATGTACTCTGCGCGCATAATTTTCCTAATTTTTGCAACAAAATTACTCCAGAACTGGAGTCTATATAGATTGAAACAAAATAAGGAAATAGTTTGTTTGAATTGAAAAAAAGAAGAGAATTTCATATTACATCGGAAACCATCGGGATATGTCGTATAATCAATTATGTGTACCGGAAGTATTCGATATACATGTAGGTAAAATTATTACACAGGAGATATTCTCTTTTTGTGTGTTTACCGATTCTACTGACCTACATTTTTTTTAAAAACTCAATTAATATGCACTGTGTGGTTTGGATATTACAGTTTATCCGAATGTTTCCGCTGATGTCCGTGAAATCGAAGAAGTGTTCCGTTTCTTAAAAAAGTCGGCGGTTTTCTAAGAATTAAGTAGTATTCAGATACCATTCATAGTTTAACTTTAAATATATATATATATATATATATACGTGTAAACAAGGGACACATATACTGTAAGAATTACCTTATGCTATGGAAATGTGTACAACTTTTGATGTTGATTGATTTATACAAAATAACTAACACTTTATTCCATGAAGAAATAATGCGGCCATGAATATTAATTAGATTAAGTTTAAATTGCATAGTTGTATGAACATCGGACAAATTGGTCAGAACAGAAACTGTTGAGTCTTATCTATTTTAATTTATTAACCCTTTCCCTGTTCTATGTTTATTACATTCATTACCTACAGAATATTCATGGACATATTAGTGATAATGACATATATAAGGTGGAGCATTGTAGCCATTTTAGAAGGTAAAGAAACAGATATATCAAATTCCATTAGCAAACAGAGCAGACCCTGATCAGACGGTTCCTCTAGGAGCCGTCTGATCTGGGTCTACTCTGTTTGCAGAGGCGTGAAAACACGTTTATATGAGGGAAAGGGTTAAGCAAACAGCACACCCAGATCAGACGGCTCCTGTATGATCCGTTTGATCTCGGTCTACTCTGTTACTAACGGCGCGGAAAGGCGTATGTATGGATTTATAAAGGATTCAGTGATAAAGGACAGTTCATGGACTTGAGTCATGTATATGGCTCTTCTATACTGGAGGAAACAAATAGTATTATTCTATCTAAATAAGACTAATACATGTATACACATTAATAACCGGCGCTTTATTTCCAGCGCAGTCTTTGAGTACCAGTTAACTCGTTCCCTTTTGAATATAAACCTTTACTCCATAAGTACGCATCTCTACGCCTTTACAAACAGAGAAGAAGACCCAGATCACATGGCTCCTGATCGATCCACCTTAACATGGTCTGTTCTGTTTACTTATTAACCCATTACCTCATAGGATATTTACCGAAAGGGAGCATTGACTAGAGAAAAGGAAAACTTTTAGAATTTTGCAGTTTGAAACCATTGTGATAAATAGAGCATTTGCTCCTATAGGAGCAAATGCTCTATTTATCACAATGATTTCACAAAGTGACTTTTACAGACTCGTCAAAAGTCGTCAATATAAGGGAATGGGTTAAATGATATAGATATTCTGGTGTTCATGTTCTATTATAAAAAAAAAATCTAATTAATATTCACAATGTAATTATTTCTTACATGTATTTCCGTGCAAAACAATGACATCATAGATACCTGAACTTGTATAATGATATATGTTTCAAGTTTCAAGTTTCAAGTTTATTTCAATTTCTTCCAAAAGGTCATAGACCCATGAGGAATAATCAAACATATATGCAAAATATGGCGACACATCATATATGATATAAAAGACATAATTACATACAGTTACAATACATATACAAAGTAGCATTTATATATATATGTATATTTGCTCTAGCTCTACGCGCCTATTAATATTTATTGAAAACAAATTTCGATCATATATGTATAGAATTTGCTTGCCACGTAGTATATTCATGTTTATGTAGATAACCATCAAGATCCACTGTGTACCGAGAAAAGAGAACAGTAGTTTTATATGAATTTCTAACGTTAAATAACAGCAAACATACAACTATATTAATGCGAAACCACGCCACAAATTTATGTAGAAAGTGTCCAATTTTCGCCTGACCTTGTTCGAAATCGAAATAATATAACAAGGTCAGACTGCAGACATGTGAGTATTTCACCAAAACTATGTTTTTACTGAATATGTTTATTGAAAGTGTTTCAACACTTAATATTCCCTTTATATTAGATCTTATTATATTATAAGACCTACAAAAGGGGACAATAAGTGTTTATCGCACGACTAACGTCTCTACAGTTCAACCAATACGACTCGTGTAAAAACAAAAACAAAAGAAAATAAATATATACATACATACTTATGTGATTAATGGTGGATTAACATTATGCAGAAAGCTTCCGGAGGAGCCTTCAGCATTATGTTTTTCCTTGCATTAAGCAGTAAACCGTGGTTTTAGATATGACTATATGTTCCCAGGGTATTTTAGTATTGGTACAAACTGTAGAGTCAGCCCTGTTATGCTATCATTAGCAAACAAAACAGACCCTGCTCCTTACCTCATCAGGAACGCCTGATCGGGGTCAATTCTGTTTAAAAAAGGCGTGGAAAATAGGTTTTTCCTCTCCCTTGCCCTTCTGCTCTCAATATTCATCTCCATCATAGGCTACAGGTACTGGTCGTCATCATGTTTATCTACAAATACATGTAGTGCAGTGACCGTATGCGTAAAGAAAACACTGAAATAAATCTACGAAATGTTGCAAATCTATATTTAGTTTCGTCACATATTTTGCATATTTACAGACAAATAAATCTTAACTTTCTGCTATTTACACGCATGTTGCTTTTTTTTCAACCCTTTCCTTCATGCATATCCACAAGAAAAACTAATGACGTCATGAATATTTATAAGATTAATTTGTTGTACTAGCACATTGACACATTAAGTTTTGGTCGTGGCAGAACCTGTAGAATCATATCTACGTTATATCATAAGCAAATAGAGCTGACCCTGATCAGACGGTTCCTATAGGAGCCGTCTGATCTGGGTATACTCTGTTTGCAAAGGCATAGCAACGCATATTTATGGAGTAAAGAGTTAATAGAACGAAACAACTGAGAAGTTCATGTAAACAAGTTTGTCAAGAACATTGGCAGGAATAAATGGGGAGATAAATGAACTCTGGCAGAGAGGGATTCGCCTGGGAAACCCGGTCCCGGGGTTATAAACTTCCGAGTTTGACGCTGAATTAATTCTCAGGTATCTTACCAATCAGGGTCCGAGATTATAAAACTTCTGAGTCTGAGTTCATCCTCAAGTATCTGATTGGTCAGATGTTGAGCAAGCTCAGAATCTGACCATTCAGATGCTTCAAAAGGTTCTCAGACTCAAGAGCAGAGTTACATAATCCCGGTGCCTGGGTACAGGGTTATAAAACTTCTGAGTCTGAGTCTGAACTCGTTTTCAAATACCTGACTGGTCAGTTAATGGGCAAGCTAAGAATCTGACCAATCAGATGCTTGAGAATGAACTCAGGCTCAAGCGACATGTTTGTAATCTCAAGGCCAATTGTCTTATAATTGGATTCTGCCCTGTGTTCGAGCTGGGATTTTGTTCGCAGATTTGATACAACATGGAAGCAAAATTACCGAGTTGTAGAAGACATTCTTTTTGCAAATATTTGTACTCGACATAGTGCACTAGTCAAGATGGAAAACATGCTTTGACCCACTGAAGTCGGGAAACATAGGCACGTTTATTGAGAACTGCGTGTCTTAGACGCCATACTGTTGTCAATGAAAACCACTCTACTGCTTTTCATTGCTTCCTTATCAGATTTAGCCGAATTAATAGCCAGTGATAACATTCCCCTGGTCTCTGAAGTACCTAGCCACCAGCCCCGGGTTAGATTTGATAAGCCGGGTTCAAGCTGCGAAGACCAGTCTATGATAATGTTAACTGCCATAATTTGTTCCTAAAAATAGCCACTGCTGACGGAGTCACTTCCGGTGCGCGTGCTGGTTAAACATGTGTTCATCTGTTAAGTCGTGACTGCTCAAATTTATAAGAAATGGATAAAGATCTTGGCATAAGCGGCATTTAAGTACCCAGGCGTTATAAAGAACGTTTAGGAAGTACAATGTAATAGTACAGTCGTAAACCAGGTTTAAAACCACAACAACTATTAAACAAATTCCTGCATTTTAACCCTTTCCTTCATATATACAACTATTAACCCTTCGCTTGCTATTCACGTCAATATACCTACCTGTAAATAGTGCATACCCAGATGAGACAGCTCCTGCAGGAGCTGTCTCATCAGTGTCTGCACTATTTACAAGTTGATTGTGCAACCAGTGCACCCCACAGCAGTGATCGCACAGCAAAATACGTGTACACAGTGAAGATATATGTAATTATACAACAGGGCATGGGTAAAAGAAGGAGAAATGTATTTTAAAATTCAGCAAGCGAAGGGTTAAACAAATTCCTGTATTTTAACCCTTTCCTACATATAAACGTGTTTTCACGCATTGGAAAACAGATAAGCCGTCTGTTCAGAGTCTGCTTTGTTTGCTAGTTGAATTTAAAAGACCTGTTTCTTTAGTTTCTAAAATGGCTACAATGTTTCACCTTCAACATTTCAGTAAAACTATTTTGTTCATGAATATTCAGCCAGTAAGTGTTTCAATTTGGATTAAACATAAAACATGGACAGGGTTAAACACAACTTTAATCTTAATCCCCGCTGAAAGAAAATAGTGCCTGCTAAAAGTTGGATGTGATGCAGTTATAACTAATTTTCATTCAGTCAAGCTTTTGAAACCCTTTCCCTTATGTAAGCGCATTTTGACGCATCTGCAAACAGAGTAGACCCTGATCAGACGGCTCCTACAGAGTGTGCTCTGTTTGCTTATGGTGTAATATAATCTGATTCTACAGCTTCTGCCAGAGGCAAAATGTCATGTGTTCATATACCATTATAATCTTATTAATATTCATGAAATCATTATTTCTTACATGAATATAAAACAGGGACAGGGATAAGGAGTAACCCGGTGTCTCAACATGGTCCAAACTGTTTGCGGTTAGCGGGTCTGTTTGCGGTTAGCGGGTCTGTCTGCGGTTAGCGGGTCTGTCTGCGGTTAGCGGGATAAGGGTTAATACAATTCACATACTATTTTTGAAACTTTATTTTATTTTTACATTTTATCATGGAACGTTCTCTAACAAGTTGAACCCGAGAAAAGTGTTGAAGGAACACAGGTAAACAAGACAGGTTTAGAACAGATATCGAATTAGTTATTTGTAGACACTATCTCTTTGAATAAAGTTACCGAAAAGGATCATTTACTAGAGAAAAGGAACATTATAGAATTGTGTAGTTTGAAACCATTGTGATAAATAGAGCATTTGCTCATATGGAGCAAATGCTCTATTTATTACAATGGTTTCGAAAAGTTACTTTTGACAGAGGCGTATAAAGGAATCAATATGGTATGAGGGAATGGGTTACACTGGTCATTATCAATGAACATAAATTTCGTATTTTTGCTTTCTGTATCCTCATGGACGGTTGGTCAGCCACAGTAGATCCTGTTTAGAGACAAAGTGACTTTTGTTGTGATTACACTAAAAACCTCGCTGGACCGAATTCTTAGTAAAGAAGAACTTGGAAGTGTTTGGGCATGTGGCTACTTGATGCACGGCAAAACTCGCACAGAAACTCAAAGCACCCATTGAGCTGCCATCTGTCTCAATCCTGTACTCCACAAAACGCTTTTCTGCACATTTGCAGACAGGGTAGACCCAGATCAGACGGCTCCTTTAGGAGCCGATCTGATCAGGGTGTGCTGTGTTTGCTTATGATATAATATAGATATGACTCTACAGTTACGGCCTAAAATCCTACTTTCACATGAAATCAGTAAAATGATCTAATTAATATTCATGACGTCATTATATCTTGCGTGAATATTCATAGAGTAAAGGGTTAAAGCATGATCATGAAACACATTTTAGCGTTCGAATTAGCGAGTGTTAACTGTAGTATGTATAAACAGAGTATAAACAAACAGGGTATATACAAACAGATACAAACAGAGTATATATACACAAAGATACAAAAAGGGTATATAGAAACACACAGAGTATATACAAACAGAGTATATACAAACAGATACAAACAGAGTATATACAAACAGGGTATATACAAACAGATACAAACAGGGTATATAGAAACACACAGGGTATATACAAACAGGTTATATACTAACAGATACAAACAGGGTATATACAAACAGATACAAACAAGGTATATAGAAACACACAGGGTATATACAAACAGGGTATAAACAAACATGGTATCATATACAAACATGGTAAATACAAACAGAGTAAATATAAATAGTGTATATACTAACAGGGTATATACTAAAAGGGTATATACAAACAGATACAAATAGGGTATATACAAATAAATATAAGCAGGGTATATGCACACAGGGTATATACAAACAAGATATATACAAACAAATACATACAGGGTAAATACAAATAGGGTATATACACATATATACAAACATATACAATCAACTACAAACAGGGTATATACAAAACCAGTATATACAAACAAATACAAACAATGGATATACAAACAAAAACAAACAAGGATTATACAAACAGTGTTTATGTAAACAGGGTATATACAAACATATACAAACAATGTATATTCAAACAAATATACACAGGGTATATACACAAATATATACAAATATAATAAAATTATATACAAACAAACAAGGTATATACAAACAAATCTAAACAGGGTATATACAAACAGACTGACCAACAATGGTAAACAATTTAAACCTATTCATGTACATGGTTAATACCCTTTATGCATACTCGAACTGGGATAACTCGAGCTGGGATAACCCGAACATCGAGATAACTCGAGTATAAGTTCGGCCCTTCCCAACTTTACATTATAGATTTGTTCTAAAATGTATCACTGCGCATATCTAGAACACACGTGACAGCAAATCGAAAGAAGTGCTGAAAGCTCCTGTAGGAGCTTTCAGCGTTACTTTACACCTGTATTAAGCTGTGATACGAATCGGATGACTCGAACCTCTTAAGTTCGAGATATCGAAGTTCAATTGTATTTCTATATATATAAACCAAGAGAAATTGACTATTCTGTATTTTGAAGAAAAGTCTCGCTTATACCACCATTCAAGATAAGAATACTACTTGATAACTTAGAACAGACAGTACACCATTCAAGATAAGAATACTACTTGATAACTTAGAACAGACAGTACTAGCTTAATACACGGCATTATGTTATGTAGTAAGTTTTTATACATTGCGATGAATTATAACTGAGATTAATGAGAAGTCAAACTGTTATAAAGGGACTAGACTATACTACAAATGCACACCCGTTTACGAGGAGAAGACTCTAAAAGGTGACTAAAGTGCAGGATTTAATGGTTTAATACAGGTACTACGCTTAACAAATTAATCTGCAGTAGAACCTGTCTTGAGCGTCCATTAAAAATAGGCCTTATTGTGGGTCTGTAAGGCATATACATGGTAGTTTAATGCAGTTCAAATATAATGCAAAAACCCTCATGCAGGAACTTTCTGCATTACCCGTGTCCTACATAAAGTACAGTAAAACCTCTCTATAACGACCACTAAATTGTGTTAACTAGTTGGTATTTAGAGCAGGTGGCTGCTTAAAGCAAGGTGAAAGTAAAACAGAACGCTCCATAGGAGCGTTCTGTTTTACTTTCACCTTGCTTTAAGCAGCCACCTGCCTTTAAAACAAAATAATTTATGTAATTTAGTGGTCGTTATAGAGAGGTTTTTCTGTAATTACCTCCTTTTTAAGACTCCTCTGTTCAATATATGAATGGTCGCTTAAGACATCTTCTTCTGTACACATATTTATTTATGTGTTTGGGATATACATATCTATATTATATCATAAGCACACAAAGCACATCCTGATCATATCGGCTCCTAAAGGAGCCGTCTGATCTGGGTCTACCCTATCTACAAAACAAGAGTCGCGTGCGGTGCCAACGCTCGTCTGTTTTGGTGCTTGTCCCGTAAACAAATGAAGGACCATATCTCCAAAATATTGAAATCAATAGTTATGGTTCTTATGTAGGGGCCTTCTCCTCAATGAGATCTACTCACCTATGAATGTTCATGTTGATATCTCTTATACCTTTTGATTAATCAGCTACATTAAAGTTTCTGCACACGACGACGTCGACGACGCCAACAACAACACCTACAACAACGTCTACGACTCATTGATCACAATTGCTCGATGTATCTTCGAAACAATCAATCAATCGAAACAGACGAGCTAAAATGAAACAAAAGCAAGCCGCTCCAATGGTGACGACTGTATTTTATCATGCGCGATAAAACTGTTCACGCCTTTCTGTTCATTTCAGCAAGCCCCTGTTTGTACATCTCACAGTCGACTGTGTCACCTGGCGTACAATCTAACAGAGCTGCGCTCTGTACAGGCGGTGGTCCAGAGCGAGCAGGAGATATGCCTTTGTGCCGAGGGGGAGAGGTGCGAGACCAGCTGGGAACAAAGAGAGAACTCCATCATTAAAGCCTTCAAAATAGGTGGTAAGGATGTGTGTCATTATCAGATATTAACCGAAAACGCGAATGAGCAAAAAACAAACATTATCAACATGACAACTTTTAACATTGCTCAAACAAAGTAGTTCCGTACTAAATCAGTAGGGCTGGACTCGGACATTCACAGCTTTAACCCTTTCCCTGTGCTGTATTTAGGTCAAATTTCAATACCTACTAAATATTCATTAACAAAATAGGTATAAAGAAATATGGACGGTGGAACATTATAGCCATTTTAAAAAAGTAAAGAAACATATCTATCAAATTCTATTAGCAAACAGAGCAGACCCTGATCAGACGGCTCCTCTAGGAGCCGTCTGATCTGGGTCTACTCTGTTTGCAAGTGCGTGAAAACACGTTTATACTAGGGAAAGGGTTAATAGACATAGACTTACGTTTCTTAATCATTTTCTTACTGCATAATCAAATGTGAATCTATCCACGATGAATATTAATCTGCTGAAGCATTCTAGAGTTATCAAATGTATCCACTGTATTATAAATTGCAAATATTTATAGTGCAGACCCAAATGAGACAGCTCTTCTAGGAGCTGTCTCATTAATTACTACACGACTTCCAAATTCAGATATGTACTCTAATATAACGAGAATGCTTCATCATGAAATCAAATCTAGTCGCGATGTTCAACCATAAAAGAAATCTGATAATGGTGTTATGGTTGTGCCGCTCTAGTATGTCACAGCTGTCGAAGAAATACAGACACTATTTCCACCTGTTGATCAGGTTTAATCTGACTGACATATGAAAAACACGAGTTTTTGAATATTAGAATACATGTATTTTGAAACATATTTGCCTGGCTCTCAGCTTCTACCTGTACGACCAAAGCTTCGAATCATGTAATAATATTTCAAAATGTTTTTTAAGACTTTTCCTAGCAAATTTATTTTAGAGTTATGCGTTTCAGAAAGACAGATATTTATTCAATTCACTAGTGATAATTAGGCTTACTCTCTTTCAGGGCATGACATGACGGTGAAGATGAGTTATTGCAGGCTTAATCAGCCAGCGAGGGTCTGCCGGAAGAACGAGGAAGCCATTGTTATGCGGGGAAGAGGAGCTTTTGTATTTGAGGTGGCTTTAGACTTTCGGTAAGAACCATGTGTGAGACCAATTTTTGATGACGTCAATGTTACGTCATCATCAGCTGTAACACACATTAACCCTTTCACCGCCAATGTCGCAAAAATGCACTTTTTGTCTGAAATGCTATTTCTATATCTGTGCTTTATCGCTTTGAAATTTACATTTATTTATCTGATTTCCTCATTTTACCGAATGATTTAACAACATTGGTTTGCAGACGACAATTAGAAATTTGGCCCGGAAAGGGTTAATTAACAAAAGTTGTTGTTCCTGATACTCATTTTCTTGACAGTGACAGAGTTGTCTACCTTTGTTTTTATTTCTTAGCATCACTGGAACAACACAATTTAATGGAAGATATATGTATTTCACCCTACTTAAGCTAATCACGACTTCGCTAGCATTTCGAAACAGTTTAGATTCAGATGATTTGCCGGCTAAATCAGCATCTCATCAGGATCCAACTCTGTTGAAATGCAGACTTAAAAGCTTGAAATAATCGGATGGAAGTAAAGATGGTACAGAGTTAGGGGTTTAGCAGCCTAATTTGTTGTTGTTGTTGTTGTTTCAGCACATGCATAATAAGAGTGATAGTCTCTACTTGCAACGTGTTTAACCCTTCTCTTGCTGAATTTTAAAATACATTTCTCCTTCTTTACCCATGCCCTGTTGTATAATTACATATATCTTCACTGTGTACAAGTATTTCGCTGTGCAGTCACTGCTGTGGAGTGCATTGGTTGCACAATCAACTTGTAAATAGTGCAGACCCTGATGAGACAGCTCCTGCAGGAGCTGTCTCATCTGGGTTTTCACTATTTACAGGTAGGTATATTGACGTGAATAGCAAGCGAAGGGTTAACAATGCCTAAACTTACATAGATCATTTGCTTGTATACGAAAGGAAGTATATGGCAAGTAAATCATTCGAATATTTACCCAATAGTGCGAAACATTCATATATCTGGTGTTATTCTCCAAAGTATTAGTATGTATTCGGGTTATATTTTAGTTTCGTTAACTGTATAACTATAGACGGCCATACATTTTTGTAGAACAAAATTACAAGTATTGATGAAAATGGTTTATTTGGTATTACATGGGCACTTATCGTTATAAATTCTGAAAGGGGGTGATCCCCGAGAGCAAAATTTGCAACATGAAAAAGAGACAATTGCTGACTCGGTTTTATTGAGTCTGTTCATGAACAGTAATTGAAAGTGCAACACTGCTCACGCCCCCTAGCACCGGCTTAAGCGGTATTCAATTTTCAGAACAAGAAGTACTGAAATTCATGATCTCGAAGGATCAGAAGGTATAACAACACTGAGAATGAAGTTCAAATTCACAAGCTTCATTAAAATGATTGAACATAACAAATCAAGTTTTATAATGTTATTGAAAATATGAGTTCACTGTAGGACCTATCACTTTAACCAATACTGCAACCATATGGCTGAGTGGAAGACACGTATTAATAGTACACATTAAATACTGATAGATATAAAACGGATACTGTGAAGTTCAACTATGTGATAGCAATCATAAGATTTTCAGTGGCATTGAAGCCAGTTCAATGGCTATGCCCTTGGTTGAACTGTTTGTCTGCCCGAGTTTTCTTTATTAGCAAGGAATGGCTCATGAACACCTGTCTATACGTTACATCGTAACCTTTACTTGATAGTTTTATGTAAACATGCAACACCTACTTATCGTTTATGAACCCTTCTCTCCATAAATATACCTTTGCAAACAGAGTAGACCCAGATCAGACGGCTTCCATAGGATCCGTCTGATCAGGGTCTGCTGTATTTGCTTATGTGTATATATCTGATTCTACCATTTCTTCTATGGCCAGCCAGAAGTTCCTGCGTTCGTGTACTATTACAAAACTAATCTAATCAATGTACTTAATACATTATGTCTAACATGACAATTTTTGGAACAAAGTTTTTAAATACAAGATAAAGAAATTGCCATGGCAAAGGGTAAGGAATAATGTATCTAAATCATAAGTAAAACATAGCAGACCTTGATCAGAAGGAGATGCCTGATCTGGGTCTACCCTATTTGCAAATGAGTAAGAAGATGGGGCTACTGGTAAAAGGTTAGAAAGGAAGGGACGTTCTGTTAAATATAGGACATCTGTCATAACGAAATTAATTTCTAAACTGTGCCTGCTAACCATTTGACATGCAATGGTTTTGAAACACATATTACAGGACTGCACACGACACGAAGCTAACGTAGACATGCTCAAACTGTGATTCAGCTCGTCAGCGCTTGTTACATTCAGTGGGCAGGCTTCCGTGCCACCGCATTATACCGGTATACTACAGTTGAACTTCGATATCTCGAACTTCAAGGGGCTATATAAATTAGTTCGAGTTAACAGAAGGTCGAGTTGTCCGATTTGTAATCTGGAAATTTCTCAAGTTTACAGCTTAATGCAGGTCTACAGTAATGCTGAAAACTCCTGCAGGAACCTTCAGTATTACTGTAGAACTGCATTAAGCTGTGAAATCTGTTTCTAGATATGCATAGTGATAAATTTTAGAGAGCAATTCTATATTGTAAGATTTTGGAAGGACCGAACTTTTAGCTCGAGTTATCCCGAAGTTTAAATTATCCGAGTTCTGTACTCGGGATCGCCGCATCGTATAAAACATTATTAATCTGTTACGTCAGTCAGTCGTAAATGCGTAAAACAGGGTCTGTGTCTTAATATCTGGTACTTTTGGATTGTATAAAACATTGCACCCATATGCTTGAATCAACCATGTGTTGTAAACATCAACAGACAGGATGCAGTTCATGCACTTTATAAACGTATAAAGCGCGGACCCTGGTTCTCTACGCAGGACCGTCACATTTTTATAAATGTACATGTTTTGACAGAAACACTTAAAATGTATTTATGTTTAAGTCGTAAATTAAATCCTGCTAAGACTCTGATTGAGCCCAAAACAGCTTTCGAAATTCTTAACATGCCAGTTGCTTTTGGAAATTATAGAGTAAAGCATGCACCACGATAAATAGTGCAATCCCAGATCAGACGCCGCCTGATCAGGGACTTCACTTTTTGTCATAAACTCTATTTCTATATATTTGCTTTATTCCTTTGGAATTTAAACTTATCTCATTTCCGCATTTTACCGAACGATATAACAACAATTGTTTGCAGACGACAAATTGAAATTTGGCACCGAAAGGGTTAAAGCTTGGTCGGAAATAATTTTAGCCATTGTAACAGCTTAACCATTCAATGAACTGCATAATTATGGCAATCAAAATGGTCTCTCAATCGGTGTTGGCGATCACGAATATCAAAACGATATACTAGAATCAATATATCGCGAAACAAAATACACTGTTTCCTTGATTGACTATAGCATGTGGGTATATATGGATCGTGACGCATTGTCTCATCTTTTACAGATGTCGCTGCTATCGAAACTTGTATGAACATCGTTCATGGGTAGAGGGTGCCTACATGTACATTGCGTACAGCTGTGGAAAGGTAATACAATGTTACATCATATGAATAGGGTACTAGGTATTGGGGGTACTCTGGTATTTACAAATATTTCAGGACCGGGTGACCTTCCTCACCAAGTACATTGTATCTGATTATCGGCTCTCAATAGTCGGCAGATGCGATATTGTGTGTCGCCACTGCCAAATATTTAAATACGCATGCGCAAATAGTTCCCCAGCTGAACAGAAGTACTTCTGTTACATATTATTTTTGTTGAAGGAATGCTTCCACAATCCAGATATTCAGTGCAATATTTATCTAATTTTATCTAAATTAGTTCAAGTTGTGTGAAATCTTGTAAGAACTGAAGCTTACTCAACAATTATCGGGCGCGCGTTCAATGAAAAATGTGCACAAGAGTAAAGTACAAACAGTAGAACCTGTCATAACCCATTACCTCATAGGCTATTTTTAGATCAAACCTCTTTGAATAAATCTACCGAAAATGAGCATTTACTATAGAAAAGGAAAATTTTGTAATCCTGAATACATTGTGATAAATAGAGCATTAAAATTATGCTCCTTAGGAGCAAATGCACTATTTATCACAATGGTTTCACAGTGTGACTTTTACAGAGTCGTCAAAAGTCATCAATATGAAGGAATGGGTTAAGCTGTTAATACTTTATCGAATATCGGTAGCTTAATGCAAGACAAAAGTAAAGCAGTAAGCTTATACAGGAGCTTTCTGCATTACGTTTGTCCTGCATGTAGCTATCAGCTGCCTTATAGACTCAGTCCTTTTAGATAACCGCTTAAGACAGGTTCTACTGTACATATTGTGTGATAGTGCTTAAATTACCAACGTGTTTCTTACATTTCAGCCAAAGTGCAGAATGAACATCCTTCCGAATCCCGTGTGTGCCAGTATGACGTATGATGGGTCTCCCGGCCAACATCGCATTAGCTATGGGTGTCGCTGTCTTCGTAACCAGGAATGTCAGGCCCCGCGCTCCATTGTGCCAACTCAGTTAAGAAGAACTGTTCTCAAAACCTGCCAGCAAACGAGTAGTACCTTTGGAGTATACGATGGACAACGTATGCGAATCCAGAACATAAGGAACTAAATACGAATATACGAGTAGTGCAGCAAGGTTGCCTTGAAATGTACAGTTCCCTTTTATCATAGGGACTGGGAGAGTTACAACATTGTTTACCATCAGAGTGAGGAGAAAGATATGATAATGGCGCATGCAATCAGTTTTGATCTAAATGACACACTCATGAATAAAGTGTTCCTGTTTGGAGCGAACCGGTTTAACAGTCAATTTATACATTTTATGGAAATACATAACATTTAAATCTTAAACAAGAATCATGGCTGTTTGCGAATACAACATCTGCTAAGATTGCTAAGAATACTATTTAGTTATTCTTAGTTCAGAAATCTTACATTTGGGTTGAGAAATTGCCCAGAAAATGTGGAGACTACAAATGGCAGCTGGTATAATTTCAAATTGATGTCTCAATGTAGAAGGTATCAAAGCAGTTCTGATCAATGGAGTTGGACCAAATATGTGACAACATTTATGTGGTCTTATGTTGTGAAATGTACAGTTTTTATCCTGAATGTGACATGTGTTATTTATTTGATACTTACAATATTTGCCAAACGCATATTGATTTGAAATGTTTATTAAAGTTTTAGTTTTTGGGAAAACACGATTCTGTGAATTAATCGTCCATTCACAGATGGCGTCACGTCTGCAAATGGCAATTGTGATTAAATTATTGGTGTGGAACACCCCTTAGGCCATAGGCAAATAGCGTTAACCTTAGGCCATAGGCAAGTAGCGTTAACCGATATCTGAGAGTTCCAGAAGGAACCCTGTGATCAAGGCCTGCGATATTTGCTAAACCAATCGATGGTAATTACTTGTACCAGGGAACAGTTTGTTTGTTGCGCTCCCTCAACATGAAACATGAACTTAAAGCTTTTAGGAATCTGCAGTGAAAAACATTCAACAGAGCATAGTTTTTCTTTACAGCAATATAGTTAACCCTTCGCTTGCTATTCGCGTCAAAATACCTACCAGTAAATAGTGTAGACCCAGATGAGACAGCTCCTGCCGGAGCTGTCTCATCAGGGTCTGCACTATTTACAAGTTGATTGTGCAACCAGTGCACTCGACAGCAGTGATTACACAGCGAAATACTTGTACACAGTGAAGATTTATGTAATTATACAACAGGGCATGGGTAAAGAAGGAGAAATGTATTTTAAAATTCAGCAAGCGAAGTGTTAATAAACGATAGATATTAAACACCTCGGACCCATTTTACTAAATATCGTACGACTGGAACTGTTGTAGGTAGTACCATACGACGATTGAAACCGGACGCGATCTTTATATGATAGAAATTATGATAAAAACTGTCGTACAAAGTTGGCCTTCACTGCTGCATACTAGAATGTGCAATAATTTCGGCTGTCCGATTAGTAACGATTGTTGTAAATTTTGGTTGTGCGAGTTTTAGTAAAACGAATCCGAAACAGTTAAAGCAAAAACATACTACCAAAATGTAATGACGTCTTTCTCAGCACTAAATGATAGAACAATAGTTTTCATTCAGTGTTGAATTATTCCGAAGCATTGTGTGAACAATATTGCTGGATTGTGATCTTAACTTTCTTTTAAAATTGTAATGTTTGAATAATTCATTTTCAAAAACAAATGGAAAATCTGGGTATCTACTGGATTACAATTTTATTGTCTAGTTTAGGATTAAAATCTATTCTAATTTTAGCATTTGTATAAATTGTACAATATTTGAAATAAAATTGTTTAATTTATTGTTGTATAGCTTAAATTTCATAATAGAAACCCTATACGAGTATTATACAAGTGTAATTGTATCAGTTACTAGTATATATCAAGATATGTTGGAAACAGGTATGTTAAGTATCGCTCGAACAATTTGACCTGGACCCTCGCCTTTATGCAGAATACATAATGAGAGAGATGACGCTGTATAAATAAAACTCCGCCGGTAAATCGTGAAGTGTATTATCGCTGAAATTAACCCGTGCATACGTAAACTATACAATCATGAGTGTGTCCATGCATAGTTGCTTACCGGGACACGTGCCAAGCCTAAACCCGTGCAATGTTACAAATTTTATTTATGCAAATTAGGTAGGTCAGGGTCCAGGTCAAATTGTTTGAGCTATAACCGGGTTTTAAAAGTCTAATATGTATGACGAGTTTGGTAAAACGACATTCACGATGCATACAGTCTTCTTGAGGTTCATATAAAAATGTTAGTTTTAAATTTTCCTTGGCGTTTTAAAAATAATACAACGCTTCAAATAAGATGCGTAAATTAGCCCTTCGCTTGCTATTCACGTCAATATACCTACCTGTAAATAGTGAAGACCCAGATGAGACAGCTCCTGCAGGAGCTGTCTCATCAGGGTATGCACTATTTACAAATTGATTGTGCAACCAATGCACTCCACAGCAGTGATTACACAGCGAAATACATGTACGCAGTGTAGATATTATTAGTTATACAGATCATTGGCGATCTGACTTTTTGTTTCCTGCTGAGAAAAATCATGTTGCCCGAGCCGTTAGGCGAGGGCTACATGTATTTTCCTCAGCAGGAAATAAAAAGTCAGATATCCCGCCAATGATCTGTATAACGATTTTATTATACTGCAAAGTTTAATATTTGTAGCAGTTAATTAGCGTTGTTAATGTAGGCGTCGTTTTTCTTCGCCTCAGGGGCCTCTTACTGTAAGGTAAGGGCTTATATATCACTCTGCAACCCTAGTTCATCGTGTATAATAACCAGTTCATTATATTTGTGGATAGAAAGGGATCTTTCAAGTGCATTAGTTTATCAAAGGATTGAAAGAATCAGACGTCAGTAAAACTTTCAGCAGATCAGCGGTTAAGCAGACACTATTTAACTTAATTGAGGGAATTTTGCCGCAATTCCGACGTCATTTGGATGACGTCAAAATGACGGTTTTATAATATTCAAACAATGGGCGTTGGAAGGAGCGGCTATACTGCAATTTACAGGTACGTGTACTGTGCATGTACATAAATAAAATCTGAATCGAATTGGGTGTGGATTATCTTTGTAAAAGCGGAGTTTGGGGGCTAATCGGTACGTGCACAAGCACTTTGACAACATTTGCAGCATCAAAGCAGAATAAGACCTTCGCCACATATAGGGTTCATTTACATTGTAATACAACAACTATAACAAAAATGTTTCTAAATGGATAACGTTTTTCCGCCCCAAACTCTTGTTATTTCGTTTGAGAGCGGTTGTTTGAATCGAATCGACGAAGTGAAGCTGGTCGGCCATTTTTATTTTGTTATATCAAGGAAGCGAGGCACTCGGCGGGGGAAATTCCATTGTTGCTCATGACTCCGTATATACATCAGAATTTAGAGGGATACACGGCTTTTATACATGGCTAACTGACCAATCAAAATCGAGGATTTTACTTTGCGTTATAATAAAAGTAATTATACAACAGGGCATGGGTAAAGAAGGAGAAATGTATTTTAAAATTCAGCAAGCGAAGGGTTAAAATATTTTCAAGACTAACTGCTTTATTTCTGCACCAAACCCTAGTTTGAGATTTATTAGACTCGTCTCGAAGAGACGATTCTAAAGAGAGGTCATGACATAGGGGTTCAAGAAGAAATGACGATTTGAGTATGCACCTTAATCTGTTGCTCTGAAAAGCAATTATTGACGAAAGTTTGCCGGTGATACAGAAACCTGAGTCAGTATGGGCTATAGCCACAATACGACCTTTGCCTGTAATACTCCTCTGCCACAATACGACCTTTGCCTGTAATACTCCTCTGCCACAATACGACCTTTGCCTGTAATACTCCTCTGCCACAATACGACCTTTGCCTGTAATACTCATCTGCCACAATACGACCTTTGCCTCTAATACTCATCTGCCACAATACGACCTTTGCCTGTAATACTCCTCTGCCACAATACGACCTTTGCCTGTTATACTCCTCTGCCACAATAGGACCTTTGCCTCTAATACTCATCTGCCACAATATGACATTTGCCTGTAATACTCCTCTGCCACAATAGGACCTTTGCCTGTAATACTCATCTGCCACAATATGACATTTGCCTCTAATACTCCTCTGCCACAATACGACCTTTGCCTGTTATACTCCTCTGCCACAATACGACCTTTGCCTCTAATACTCCTCTGCCACAATATGACATTTGCCTGTAATACTCCTCTGCCACAATACGACCTTTGTAATACTCCTCTGCCACAATACGACCGTTGCCTGTAATAATCATTTGCCACAATACGACCTTTGCCTGTAATATCAATCTTTTAGAGGTAATATTCTGAAAATGGGTGATCCTTTGAAAGCAAAAGTAAAAATGCAAAATGAGAAAATTGCAGACTCGGTCTTATTGAGTCTGTTCATGAGTAGTAATTAAAAGTGCAACACTACTCACGCCCCTAGCACCGGCTTAAGCAGTATTCATTTTTCAATAATAATAACATGAAAACTTATGATCCCAAAGGACCAGAAAATATAACAACACTGAGAATGAAGTACGGGACGACTTTTTACGGCCGCCACACAAGCACTTAACACCTGCTGTTGTGAAGTACATATATTCTGAAAATGGGCGATCCTTTGAAACCTCATGCACGTATTATGTTTTCGTGGAATATTCCAAGATTTCATACCAAGATGTGAAAATCATAATTATGTACTTACAACTTCATTAAATAGCCTGGTGACTGAAATGTGGTTCAGCAAATCACTCCTTACTCAGAATATTGTAAGCAACAACGAAGTACTCCTTGCCAACTGGTGGCATATATATACTATAACATGATGTTAGAGTTTGGCTAAGATTTTCGACCAATCATCAAGCTGGATATTCATAAAATATGCTCGATTTAATTGTTAAGAGTTCGAGATTTGCCGAGACTAGTATTTACAAGGCACTGCGCATGCAATGAGTTTGTTTCAATACCTGCCCAGTCTCGTGTTAGCTTTATATGGCAATATTTACCTTCCACTTTCATGGAGTGCGACGAGACCCGTTTCGTTACTATAATAAAACGAAACAAGACGAATAATTCATAGACAACATTCTTAAACACATTTAACCATAGAATGCGTACATAACACACAAAATGAGACTTAGCTTGCTGAAATGTGTTAGTTACATAATGATAACCCATTATCTTTCCTTCATTGTTTCTAGCTTTGTTGACGTTACCTTACATCGGATTTTAGAAACGTTCAGTATTGACCTTTTAGGATTACAGGGCGTGCTGATATTAAATAACTGACGACAGAGTCTCCTTCTAAACAATCTATCTTAAAATAGATTTACACGAAAGATCTTAGTCGAAATTATTCAATTCAAAATCAACGTGACGTACTGTTTCCACAACAACAGAGTTAAAGGGAGGAAACGCTCCCTATATTTGGAAGTCATACTACGAGTGTTTGTGCGGGCTTTCACATATGGCAGTGTGACGTAATAATAGGGCGTGCCAAACTCTAAGTTAAAGTTTATCAAGAGAGCATTTAACGATTAAGAAGCCGCCCTCGCTACGCTCTATCTGGCTTCTTAATCGTTAAATTCTTCGCAAACACCACCTTCATGTTGTTTGAAAGAACTGTCTATTTAACTAATTTTGAAACCATGGGTTAATTACGTTAGGGATGGGTCTTCTTCTTTTAGACCTAAGAGAATCTTCACAAAACTCTTCTCTGAAAGAGACTTTGAACCAAACATGGAATAGTTTATCTGCCTTGATGAAAAGACACTTGACATTTGAATATGGAATGTTGCTGAGGCTAAAGGGCCGCACATCGCACTTAACTCAGAACGTTATCTTTTGAAAGTAAAATGACACAACAGTGTTTCGGCCGAGCATTTTTGTGTGCGAATAACAGTTAATGAACTGTAGATTTCACACATACTCAAACAAATTTCTAATGGTTGTAGATATATAAAATATCACTAGTGTGATGAATGAAGGGATGGGCAATCGAACTAACATTATACATGTACTACTCATTGAGATTTCTGAGTACACACTGTTCCGAATGAGTGTTACATTTGAAATGGTTACTCCTTAGTTTACATAGTAATTACGAAAGATGAACACCTTTGATAGAATTAAAACACGGTTATAATACCAGATTTGACTACCATAATCAGTTAACTGTCACGAGTAATTATTAATCAGAAAACTCATTCATGATAAAACATACAGTCATGTAGAAGTATGTAATACATTATTTGTACTAAACTTAATAGTTCTTCATGAAGCAAGTAAAAAATGAATATAAATCGTATTCACTTGGATAGAGTCGTAGTTACCTGCAGGGCGTAGCCATATTGAAAATCCTTGTCACGTGATCCATTATCGCGCAAAGAATAGATAACAGACATATGACATTCATGATTGTAATACTGTACCAAACATACACAATGGACTTAGATCATTGTAATACTGGCAATAACTTCAGATAGAAAGATTGGACAACATAATGAATTGCACAGGAGATGGGATTTGAAATTACCTTTCTAACGGTATATATATAGAACTATATTTTTGTCAGTAAATGGACTTAGGACACTGTTAGACTGACACGACGTCCTGGCTAAAATTTCTACGGTGACCAAACGACCTGTAACAATAGGGATACGCCGTACGTCGGCCGTGTGGGCACCGCATATGTTCTACGACCGCCGCAGAAATCTCGATTTCAGCGATCTGCGTCCGCCGTAGGCATCCGTAGAGAAAATGTGACTGGGATTTTAGATATCATCATACTATTTCAATCACATTTCACTTAATGAGTATTCACGTAAAATACGAAATGTAATGAATGAATGATCAACATGCGGAGTATGAAGTCGCTTGTCCGTAAAAGATCAAATGTTATGTCTAATGGTAACCATTTCCTTCAAAGATATATATTTTATTGAAGACACATACCATATGCTCAACAGAACAAGGTGGCAAATAAAGATTATTACATGGTCAACAGCAGAATGAGTTAAACATCCTCATATACTCTTCATACATTCCAACATCCATTCACCTGCAACATGTTAGAGAGGATTTGGTCTTGCTTTGTTTTTGTTACCTATCACATAAGAACTATTAATAAGTAACAACTGATATTACATAATCACCAGTCGGAGTTCCGCCTGCTACCGACACGACCAGTTGCACGATCAGCACTCTGTGAACTTTGAAAAAAGTAACGTTTGCATAAATCAGTTAACGAAAAATATACCAAGTGCGCGGTGACCGTGCATGGAGTTTACCCGCGACAGGGAGGTAACTATTTATACAAGTTAATTAAATAAATTATTGTTCTAGAATTGTATAAATATATTCTGAAAGTGGGTGATCCTACGAAAGCAAAAGTAGCATTGCCAAAAGCGAATATTGCAGACTGGGTTTTGTTAAGCCCTTACCATCGACTAATATGCTATAAATGTACTGATTAGTCTTAATTAAATTTGAAAATCATTTCATTTACTGTTATCGTAGTTAATGTTACAAAGCTTGTTTCCTGATCAGACGCTCGGCTACTAGACGCTTGATCTGGATCCAAACAACTTGCAAAATGATTTTGTGCCGACTCAGCGTAACATTTTTGAGGTTTATGCCAACGCCCCGTTTCTATTTCTAGTCTATGTGAGGAAAACCTGAGTCTAGTTAAGTCATGTCTAAAGTGGGAATTGTTACGTGATCCAAGTACGATTTGAAACCAAAATCTGAAAAGTCTGTAGGATTCTGCGCGCGTCGAATTACTAATACATGTATATGAGTACCATGTTTGAATAAATTGATCAGATGATCGTTGTTTACACGGTTGCAAGAGTAAATCGACGCTACCCACTCCCTGATTTAACTAAGCATAATCAATTCCTACGTTTTCTAGTAAATTCTTGAGTTTCGATTCCCAAGACGACTTATTCGGATATGTTTCCATGTCAGTAAGTATCATATTGCAAACAACTTTTATTTCATCGAATCAGAGCATTGTGTAATTTTAACCAGCATCTAATAAGCTAGATATATCTGTTTACTTTTCAATTGGAACTACCCAACTCCCCATAAATAAATTTGTTTTTGTTTGCTGCCATACCTCGAGTAGTTGTTAACATAATTGTAAATACAAACGCCCTTAAATACAGAGAAAACCCAGATCAGATGGCTCTTGTAGGATCAGTCTTATCAATTATCTATTTGCATATTGCGTAATGATTACCAATATGAAGTATACTGTGTTCATATATATTCACCTAATAGCTATTCATAACGTCATTATTTCTAACATGAATATTGAACAGGGAAAGGCCTAAAGGTAAAGATTACTTATTAAAGATCAATAGACATACAAATACAGTACAACCCCTATAAACGGGAATTCTACTAGCGACGAATTTAGGTACTTTAGGCAGGTGACTGCTTCATGCAAGGTGAAAGTCATGCAAAAACAACTCCTGGAAGGGCGATCCATGGCTATCACTCTGCATTAAGCTGCGATCTGTCTACAAGACCGATATTTATACTAAATGTAATGCCTGGTTTAGAGTGATATACTGTATTTCAAAAACATTATGTCCATGCTCTTGCTTTTGAAATATAACACGCAGCCAGATTTACCATCACCACTAGGGATAGTCATTCTCACGGTTTCTTTCTCGATCTGTAAGGATTATTCTGTTGGTCGTGAGAAGGATGCAGAATTAATTAGATATTTAAGTATCTACAACAAGCTGATCCGGTCATAGTGAAACTACAGGAGTGTCATTCATTATTGTATAACACTTTCCCTCATACAAACACATTTGCAAACAGAGAAGACCCTGATCAGACGACTTCTATAGGAGCCGTCTGATCAGGGTCTGCTCTGTTTACTTATGAATTATATAGTGATTGTACAGGTTCTGCCAGTGTAAACTAATCTTGTGGATCATACAAATCCAGCCTATAAATATTCATGATGCAATTATTACTTACATGAATATTCATCAGGGAAAGGGTAAATTATACTAGGAGCAGAGACATATATCAGATGAACCTTATTGCAATGATTAGCTCTTTCTTCGTCATAAACCCCATACAAGTGATCAACCTTTAGAATTGTGGTCACATGTGGTTTGTTGGAGACATGACAGTTTACACGAACATGCAGAACTACAGATGAATACTAAAACCGTCATTTTTAAAAAAAAACCTATACTGTCACCACTCTTCAGAATCCTCTCTTCGATACGATTCTAAAGAGTTGTCACTGTATAGTAATTGATGGAGAAATAAAGATATATTTTTAAAAATGTTTTAAAATTTACGCATCTTATTTGGACCTCTGCTGTAACATGTATTCGATGGACAAAAACACCTCCACTCTATGGTCCTGCAGTTATAAACAATACGTAGATGGGAGTGTCTGTGAATTGCAACACATGCGTTTGCAGGAGACTGCGCCGATTAGAATGCTCTTAATCGCATAAAACTTTGCATATTATTTTACTAAGATTAAGAAAAGGTTAAATGTAAATATATAATTAAGGTGGGTTAACACAAAATATACCATGGGTGCACTGAATAATACAAAGAAATATTCATTGAAACATCAATAGAATGGTTGGTCCGTTTCTTCTGCCAACTATTGGCTAATTGGAGGCCCCAGAGAGGGGCGCGGATGCAGAGGAACTCGGGATGCAAACAAACATACATTCACCACTTCTGTAGTAAAGACCGAATTGACTTGTTGACTTGTATTATATATAACTACAACAACAAGAACAGTTTTCGCAGTTGTATACATAGAGGATCTCACAGGAGTGTCCCTTACAAATTTATTATAAAACAAGTTTACTATAATGATATGACACGAGCTTTAGCGAGTGTAATATTAATTATAGTAAACTAGTTTCGTGAAAATGAACACGAATATGATTCATTTCATTACATAACCCTTAAAAGTGCCATAGGAATTGAAACAAACTATATCTCCCCTATCTCTGTCTTTCTCTGTGTCACTTTCCCTCTCTGTCTGTCCCTCTTTCTTTCTCCCTATCTCTCTCACATGGCAATGTATTTGATATACTCAGACAAACTCACACGTACTGGTATAGAGCGAAATCGGTCAAGTGAGTCGTGACACATTTTGATAACTTCCGGAAAACTCGAGCAGCAAAAAACAATAATTCATTCATGTAAACCACAACACTAGGCGTCATCGTGCATAGAACATCTAACAGGAGTCAAAGGACAGCAGGGTTTTCTTAGTCCCGTCATTTTAAAAAACTTGCACTTGTGCTCAGAAATCGCACGACACGCCCATGCACGACACGATAAACACGACATCATGTATGTGTACCCCAATGCGTCACATTACGCACCACATCAGGTGATATAATAAGGCTCCTATATGAGACTACTCTGGTTGCAGCTGTTTTAAAACAAGTTTATATTAAGTAAAGTGTTAAGAGTCCGGAATTGCCCTTTGTAAAATCACTATATAACTGACCTTACTTCCATAGTTGTACATGTATTAACGTAGAGCTGCTTGA
The DNA here is from genome assembly GCA_963576725.1 of Azorinus chamasolen. Lineage (NCBI taxonomy): Eukaryota > Metazoa > Mollusca > Bivalvia > Cardiida > Solecurtidae > Azorinus > Azorinus chamasolen. Next base: position 8,978,626 of record OY755241.1, on the reverse strand, counting down.
TCTGCACCAGTTCTGTGTTAAACTTTGCTTATGGGATGATACATGTGTGCAATATTTCAGGTTTATGCAATGGCCAAAATTATCTTTTTATATAAGATAAAGATTTGCAAAATAAACGCAATTCGTTGGAATGTGCTTAACTGTTTATTCAATAAAACGTCTTTCAAGCTTTTATTAACAGAGTAGACCCAGATCAAACGGTCCCTGTTTGCTTAGGGGGTAATATAGATCTGGGTCCATGCTTATAAAACGTTTAGTTGAGTCCGAGTTCGTTCTCAAGTTTTTGATTGGTCAGATTTGAGCCATAGGCTCAAATCTGACCAATCAAAAGCTTGAGAACGAAAATCTGACCAATCAAAAGCTTGAGAACGAACTCAGGCTCAACTAAAAAGTTTTATAAGCATGGAACCTGGTTCTACAGTTTCTGTCATGACAAAAGCATCAACCTCTGGTATTCAAATGCAAATATAAAACTCATTAAAATATTGTTTATAATGTCAGTACGTCTTGTATGAATATTCATTGAGTACATTATTAATAATTGGCAATATAGTACTACGTAGGATTACTTCTATCAAGTGTATAACAGAATCTGTCTTTTGCTACCATCTTAAAGATGAAAAAAATTATGAGGCATACGAACGGAAGAAAGCAATGTATGCAGAACCAGGGTAGCAATGTAGAGCAAGGGGATGGTGTACTTGGCTATACCCTGTAGAAATAGGAGCAAGAGGCCCCCGACACAATCGCTGTGCAGAATGCTTACATCCCTTGGTATCACTAGGATTAAAGGTTCGAGGCCCTTTTCCACGGGCGGTTCTCGGTTGATGAAGTCGCCGGTTAAAGCGGGTAACCTTTGTGATAGGTTAATCCGTATTTGACGTATATAGGTCTGTGAGCCAGTGGGTAACTTATTGCAGATCTGTCATAAGTAATACAGAAATGTCCCATCTGAGATGTCTCCGTTACTTTTGCATTTAAGGCTCCTTTGCTTAATAAACAAATGGCCGCTTAGGACAGGTTATACTGTGTATGCTGCTGGTATTGATGAGGAAACACAGTTCTTTACGTAACTCTGTTGAAGTGGACCCGATGAAAATGGACATTTGCTGATATAGTATAGACCGTACAGTCAGTTGGAATGTTTATCATCCTTTACTCAATAAACACATTTTAAAGCCTTTGCAAACAGAGAAGACTCAGATCACATATGGTTCGTACTGGTCAATGGTTTACTCTGTTTGATTAAGGAATCAGTTTTGCTTATGGAAACACTTTCAGCATCAGTTTTGAATGCGGTACCTGCCATGTTATTCACGTCTTTTTATTTGTCATGTTCGATTTCTTTCTTGGATCGTAGATACATGTATCACGTGATGATCACATTACAGTAGTTCATTTACATAAAGTGGACGATCTGTCCAACTAGGGGTTCGGGTAGTAAAGCCCGTTAGTTTCTTAAGAAGGAAATATTTTGCGAACATGTTCAATAGTGATTTGAAATAATGGAAAAAAAGAATGATATTTTCATTTTTTACATGGAAAACTGGTGCTAAAATATAACGGTCGAGTCGGGGCTTTAAATAAATAATTTGCTAGTGGCTAAACAGAAATAAAAATATGTGTCTGGAAACACTTTTAATCAAAACGATTACGGTAATATTGCGAACAACAGAGGTCCAGATAAGATGGGTAAATTAAAAACATTTTCAAGAATAATTCCTTTATTTCTCCACCAAACCCTATGTTATGATCACTTTTCAGAATCGTCTCGAACGATTCTAAAGAGTGGTGATAGTATAGGTTTTTGTGGAGAAATGGCGATTTTAGTATCTAAGTACACTACTTTATCTGTTGTTCTGAAAGAGACAAATCTCTTTTCAATGACTTGTGATCTACGTATGTATAGGTACACGTATTTTGAGTGTTCAATCCAGAATCGTTAGTTAAATCCTTAACTTCATTAATATGTACACACTTATTCACGGATTTAGGAATGTGACCATTTTAATCTGGCATATCGAGGGCTTGGTGCAAAACTATTCTAACTCCTTCACTTTAGTGAAGGAGTTAGAATAGTTTTGCACCAAGCCCTCGATATGAGCACAGGAACTGTTGCTCATGGCAAACGTTTATGTATTATTTCATAAACAAAGATAGCAGACCCTGATCAGCCGGCTTGTAACGGTCTATCCCGTGTGAGAATGCGTACAACTGGCGACTACATCAGGTACAAGGTTATAGGCGATTAGACACTTAACTCATTCCCTCCTAGACTATTTTTAGGTCCAACCTATTTGAATGAATATACCGAAAAGGAGCATTTGCTACAGAAAATGAAGCATTTAGAATAGTGTAGTTTTGATATCATTGTGATAAATAGAGAATTTGCAAATGATCTATTTATCAAAATGGTTTCAATATGTGACTTTTACAGAGGCGCCAGAATGCGTCTCTAGAAAGGATTGTATTTAGTCTCTAAAAAACAAAACTTGTAAGACTAAGATATATATCTCTAATTCGGTATTTCTATATGTAAATCAATGTCAATGTACGTACATGTACTGACAGTAGTACAAGTAATCTTTCATCTTTTGTTGAAGCATTTATTTTTAACTTTGTTTACATTATTTGCTCATGATTTATGGTCAAACCTTCTAAGCCAGAGTGCGAAACAAATAATCGCTGATCAATTGACAAAGACTTTTTCATTCAGCTTTTGATTACTACGTACCCTTTTTGTTCAATAACCCTTCTTATGACGACGACAACATTCAGTCTACTAAACTCTAATAATTTACAGTTTACTTACATAAAATTCGTTCAGTTTTTAGAACCTACTGACCTAGTGTCAAACAGTTTGAAGCTAGTTGAGACACCGAGTCACTTTGCGTCTCACCTGGATCCAGGCTGTTTGCAAATGCTAGTCAGGTGGCACATAACACGTGAAGGGTTTAGGAGTGGACACGTGACAAAAATAAATACTACGTATCATCTCCAGTATTTCCGTCAATAGATATGTCCTTAGATTAACTCTTATTCTGCTTATTGCGGACCTGGTCGGCGCTACACGGTGGATTAGATCCAGATGACACGCTGAATAACTGCGATTGACCAGGACCCAAATTGTATGCCCACTAGGTCAGTAGTCACAAACGGTATTACCGTGTTGATATTACAAACATAATTAATTCCTAAGACAAAAATATGTAAACAAGAATGTTCTTAAATAGATAAACAGAGCTTTTAGCGTGCTGAGTATGTACACGTGTCTGTTTACATGTTAGACCTAATAACGCTGCCCCTGTTGAATATTCATATAAGACATAATGACATCATATAAGAAATAATGACGTCATGAATATTTATTAGCTGAACTTTTATAATGTAAATGGTTCAATGAAATATATTTTCCTTGACAAAAGCTGAATTACCAAATGTATATCATATTAACAGTAAATAGAGCAGGCACTGATCTGCCCATTTGCTATCATAACTGTTGATTATTATTATAACTTATTGCTGTAAAAATTCATCTTAGGTATATTTCTTACATGAATATTCTTGGACAAAAGGATTAAGACGTGTTTATAATACATGTTATCTAATCTGAATAAACCTATTTGAAAATGATAACAGTGTAACAAACGATCGCTCGAAGGGTACAGTCTTCTGAACTTTTCACTTGCAACTATGATCGTCCTAAACATTGTCATTGTTAAAATCTTTTTTTAACTCATCTCAACATAAACACAGTAACCAACAAACTGGTTCCCGGTGAGATACCGACTTACTCAGCAGCTCTTCGAGGCCTTTGCCAAGGTGTTCTCATGTCAACAATGGCAGTGAAAGAGTTCACCCTTTCCATGTTGAATATTCGTGTTAGAAATAATGACGTAATATATAATGGTATACTATCATATCTACAAGAGAATGATTTGTACAAGTAAAACTGATAAATGAGATCTATTATAATTCCATAAGCAAACAGAACAGGCTCTAATCAGACGGCTCCTACAGGAGCTGTCTGATCTTGGCATACTCTGTTTGCAAATGCGTGCAAAGCATATGTGCGAAGGGAAAATGTTAACCATCAATTTCCTGTACATTTAAACATGCCTTTATGTGTCAATTTCGATAGATCGTGGTTTTAGTTTACGCAGTACATCAGTTAACCACTCGGAAGCACGCCGTTGAGTTTGTCAACAAATTTAGATACAAAAGCCGCATCCACATCAGTGAATTCAGCATTTTGTTTGTGATATCGGATTGTGAATCATCTGCTGTAATATTATATTTTAATGATGGATATGTATATGTGTCTGGTGATTTTTAATATTTTATTTTCTGGTGTAAAGACCTTCATTTTGCCACCTATCATAGAACATGGGGTAAGATTATTTATGAATATGTCTTAATATTGTATTTTAAAATCCAGTTTCAATTTATATTTTTCCATTCATCTATCACATGTCTTAGGTCAGGGAAATTGCTTTTCATTAACTGTTTCTGTAAACTATACTAATTTCCGTTTCTTGGCGCCAGTGTTGGCATTACCTATTTACTTCATGAATATTCATATAAGAAATGACAATAATATCAATATTAATTAGATGGTTTTATCATAAGCAAATGTTCACAGGAAATGTTGACCATTTAAGAAATGGTAGAATAAAATCTATAATATGTTATAAGCAACCTCTTACAGGGGCTATTTGTAATATGGTTGTTCTTCGTTTATGCGTATTTATGTAGTAAACGTTTTACAGTTGTCTGAATGGTACATAACTGAAAAACAAATTTCTAAACATGTTCACAATTGTTACACAAATTCCCAGCCCCCACACTTACATGTATTGTATACACTTTAAGTTCATTTGAAGAAAATAAGAATAAGGTTCATTTTGAAAACTTCCTAATACCAAAAGATAATAAGAGCGTAGTTCGTCTAATTGAATAATTGCTCAATAACACAATTTAGACTACATATCTACATAACAGCTTTCTACTACGACCTTTCACCTATTGGATATTCATGTAAGAAATGATGACTCTGAACATCAATCAGATGAATGACACAGAAAACTTTGTTCGTGGAAGAAACTGTAGAATCAGATCTGCATCATTCAATTAGTAAACAGAATAGACCCTGGTCAGAAATTCAATACGGGCTATACAGTAGAGTCTGCTTTAGCACATTATCTCCTAGGGACGCATTTGTGCGCCTCTATAAAATTCAAATTGTGAAACCATTGAGATAAATAGAGCATTTGCTCCTATAGGAGCAAATGCTCTATTTATCACAATGGTTTCAAACTACAAAATTCTAAACTTTTCCTTTTCTCTAGCCAGTGCTCCTTTTTGGTAGATTAATTAAAAACGGTTGGATCTAAGAATAGCATAGGAGAGAATAAGTTAAGCGACTATCAAAATAAAAAGGTCCAATTATTGGTATGTAGGGCAGGTGTTAACCTAATGCAGGTATAAAGTATTGGAGCTTTCTGCTTTAAATCTGCCCTGTATTAAGCAACCACCTGCTTTTTTAGATTTCTGGGTGCAATAATTTCAAAGTCGCTTAAGACAAGCTCTACTGTATGGCATACGCTGGTCTTGTCGAAAGGTTTATATGCATCTATACTTGAAACGATGCGTCCAACGTGATTGAGTAATTGTATACGAGATTGTATCGTATTTTATTTAAAAATACAGGGAACATGGGTCCAGATAAGATTGGTAAATTAAAACATCTTCAAGAATGACTTCTTTATTTCTCCACCAAACCCTATGCTGTGACTACATAGTGGTCACAGCATAGGGTTGGTGGAGAAATGACGATTTTAGCATTTGAATACGCACCTTTATTGCTCTGAGGGTAGCACAAACAAGGGTCCCTTTGATATAGGTCTTACTGTTTGCCTATGTTCCATATTTGTGATTAATTAATACAATGTCTCTCTTTACAGCCACCCCCAGATTGTACATCATACTCCAGTCTTTGTCATTTGTCATACGGGTACTTTGACGATCAGGACAACCCCTTAGATATGTTACAAAGCTCATCGCCAATTTGCAAGTGTCAAGGGAATAATACATGTGCTGTCGATTGGGAGGATAAAAACAACACTATTGAAAAGGCACTACCTGCATTAGGTAAGAGACAGCAATAGTACGTAAGCTCCCTGTAAAGCGACCACCAGAATGATTTGTAATTCTGAATGGTGCCAAGTAGTAGCTTAACCCTTCTCTTGCTATTCATGTCAATATACCTACCTGTAAATAGTGAAGACCCAGATGAGACAGCTCCTGCAGGAGCTGTCTCATCAGGGTCTGCACTATTTACAAGTTGATTGTGCAACCAGTACACTCCACAGTAGTGATTGCACAGCGAAATATTTGTACACAGTGAAGAAATATTATGTAATTATACAGCAAGGCATGTGTAAAGAAGGAGACATGTATTTTAAAATTCAGCAAGAGAAGAGTTAATGCAGGGCGAAAGTATTGCTGAAAACTCTTGTACACGAGTCCTTTACAATACTTTTATACTGAATAAAGCAATCACATTCATTCAAATACACATATTTGTTAATTCACAAAGTGGTTAATTTCGAGGGAGTTTACAGTATTTTGTTTATTTATATATATATTTTGTTTTTACTTTTTTGCGGACATTTTCGAAAAAAAAACCCACAGACGTGGTGAGGAATTCTGGTATATTCTGGCATTGTATAATGCTGGCTTTCAAACAGAGCAGGGAAATTTCAACCCGTTACACCATAAATACGTATTTCTTTGCAACACAGAGTAGACCCAGATAAGACAGTTCTCGAACAGCCATGTGACTAGGGCTTGGGTCTGCTCTGTTCGCTGATGGTATGGTATAGATATGATTCTGTATTTTCTGCAAAGGCCAACGATGCCAGTATCCTTGTGCTATTATAACAATTAATCTAATTAATATTCATGATATCATTATGTCTTCCAGAAATATTAATGCTGTTTTAGAACTAGCCATAATTATATTGATTTTAGGTCAGCTCATTAGGACCCAGTATAATTTTCCCTTTCGGCGCCATATTTCTAAGTGTCGTCTGCCAACCATTTTTTGTTACATCATTCGGTAGATTATAAGGAAATGAGATAAAACAAGCTCAAATTTCGAAGGAATAAAGCACAGATATAGAAATAAAGTTGGCGACAAAAAGTGCAGTCCATGATCAGATGCCGCCTTGATCTGGGACTGCACTATTTGTCGCGGTGCATTTTGTGAAATTGACGGTGGAAGGGTTAATATCACTATAGTTCGATTTTGACCCGTGAGCTGTGACATTTAGGACGAGTCCACCCGTGGAGGTAAAACGCGTCACAAACCATGTATTTGTTCCATAGTTACCTGTGGTTATACAGACCTGTAATAAGCGTATGCAGTAGAACCCATGTAATGCGACCACTTAATGAATAAACATGGGTGTCTTTATAAGCAAGTGGTTGCTTAAGGACAATGGTCATGCAGAAAGCTCCTCTATGAACTTTCTGTATTACTTTTGTCCTGCATTAAGCTACCATCTGCATATAGCACCCAGAATTGTACCTATTTTAGATGGTCGTATTAGCGGATTTTTACTGTATACATGTATACTGATTCTGCACGATTACTACGAGCTTCGTGTGACAATCATTGTCCACTTACCCATCAATTAGAATGATTGCAACTTCTATAAATAGAAAAGAGCAGTCATGACTCAGATCTCGAAATCGAACTATACTTGCGATTTTGACTATTGAAATATATAAATAATTATTTTACTTCTTTCAGGCAATCTGACGATGCAAGTAAAAATGAGTTACTGTGAGTTACCGAAGGTCAAGCGGGATTGTCGTTTTGACGAGGATGTGCTTGTGACACGGGGACGTGGCCCCCTCAGCTTTGAAATAGTTCGAGACCTAGAGTGTACGTGTAAACGACCACTTTTCCCTCACAACTCATGGAGCCAGGGACCATATGACTATGTGGAATATAGCTGTGGAAAGGTATTGGCTTTTAATCCTCATGTTGACGCCTTTTGTCGCCCCTGTAAAAAACATTTTGAGACCATTGTGATAAATAGAGCAATTGCTCCTACCATTGTGATAAAAAGAGCATTTGTTCCATAGGAGCAAATGCTCTTTTTATCACTATGGTGTAAAAACTACATATTTCTAATTTTGTTCCCTTTTCTCTAGTAAATTATCCCTTAAGTAGGTTTATTCAAAGAGGTTATGTCTTAAAATAGTCTATAAGATAATGGGTTTAACAATAGCCTATGACGTAATGGGGTGATATACATCCTTGAACTGGTAAATGTGCTGCACATATATGCACATTATAGTAACAAAATAAAAGGTCAACTACTAGTCAATTCGTGGATAGCAAGATACGTGTTTAGCTTGTATAGCGCTTGTTTACAAGCATGCGTCAAAGTTTTCTGTATTTCATATCGGCATTTATCTCCCTTTTCAGCCTCGATGCAGCGTATTGGGAACCAAGGTGTGTTCTTTAGTACAATACAAAGGCCTCGGCGACTATGAACAGGAATATTACTGTAGATGTGGGGCAAAAAGACGAGAAATCTGTACCGGGGTCCAGCCAAACGAAAATAGAACAATCGCATACCACTGGTGTACCAGACAAACATCTGATATGCATTTTTAACTTGTTTTAATATTGTATAATTTATGTATCTGATAAATCATGTGTTATAATTTAATCCATAGTCTGCCTCGTTTTTATTTTAATTTTATATATTTGAAATAAATAAATGGTAATTTATAATTGATGTGTTCTGTTCTATTTTATGATGTCATTCGTTTATACATGTATCGTCTTGCTCGACACAAGAGCGTTTATTATCCTCCCAATTTGACCTGAGACTCGATTAAATTTCGGTGTGTTTATCGGGATTGTTCGTAATACTCTGTGATAAAAAATAGCAAACCAAAAGCCGGTAATAACCATGTTCCTCGAGGATTTTACAGTAAAATCCCTCTAATGCGACCACTTAATGAATAAACATGGCTGTCTTTATAAGCAGATGGTTGCTTAATGCAGGACAAAAATATACAGAAAGCTCCTATAGGAGCTTTCTGCATAACTTTCGTCCTGTATTAAGTTACCACCTGCCTTTGCTACGGTGAATTATGCCCCCTTTTGCTGGTCGCATTAGAGGGGGTTTACTGTATTCTTTTAGCGCATTCTTATACCTTCGGAAATTTATCCGAAGATTGCCGACGATAATACACGGAATATGCATGAGTCTCATATCAAATTGGTAGGATAATAACACACACTATTGTTCGACAATATTTATTGTCATGGGTAACAGTATACCCTCTCTAAACCGGACGTTAAATTAAGTATAAATATGGGTCTTTGAAGCAGGTGGCAGTTTGAGCTTTCTGTATAACTCACCCTTCATTAAGCAGCCACCTGTCTCAAATCTCTAAATTCTTCTACACTTCCGGTTTAGAGGATTTACTGTTATTATGTTGACATGGTGCTTGAAGATTATTTCAAGTCTTAATATAATTAAGCCTGTTAACCCTTTCCCTGTTGTATATTCATGTAAGAAAAAATGACGTCATGAATATTAATTAGATTATTTTTTATAATGGCATATGACTACAGGACTTTTTGGCTCAGACAGAAGCTGTAGACTCAGATCTATATTACATCATACGCAAACAGAGCAGACCCTGATCAGACGGCTCCTATATGAGCCGTTTGATCTGGGTCTACTCTGTTTGCAGGTTCGTAAAAATGCGCTTACATAAGAGAAAGTTATTAATAGCACATTTTCATACAGAACATGCGTACGAGGACCATTGTAATATTGAATATTGATGTAAGAAATAATGACGTCATGGATATTGATTAGATTAATTGTTAAAATAACTCATGGACACAGGACGTTTTGACCATCGCAGAGACTGTAGAACAATATGTATACAAATGTACATGTATTATACAATAATATAAGCACATAGTGCAGATCATGGTCATATGAACTGATCTGGGTCTACTCTGTTTGCCAATGCGTATAAACGTAATTATGGAGTAAATGGTTACGTCACTACTCTAGATTTTACGCGCAGATTAAATACATATTTTATTAGATAGTGCTAGTTGAAACATTTCCTGCATACGTGGAGGCAAATTAAGCAATGCACGTGATGCTCGTGCAAGTCGCGTGAAGATTTAAAAATGAGGTGTTTTTCACTAGAGCAAATTCAAGCTTGCAATATAGAGGAAAAATGTATCTGAGCAGAGGGTGTATTGTGAAATTAAATCACAGCTCGGGTGTCCTTTTTGGGATCACCGTGGCCAAGTGGTTATATTTTTCGACTAGACATTCGCTTAGCCCCTCATCGCTATGTGTTCGAATCCCGGTCTGGGCATTTGGAGTTTTCATGTGAGGAAGATTTAGAACTGGCTTTCGGTAGGTCGGCTATTTTACTTGGGTGATCGTCTGTGCACGAGACAAAACATTTTGCTCCGTGCACAGAAGGTCCTCTGGGATCTTCATCCACCTGTAATTAGCAGGACGTCGTACTATGACTGAAATACTGTTAAAATGGCGTTTTAACCTGATTCAAACAAACGAATAAACAACTTGCAGAGATGCTTTTAATTAACTATCTCGGCGCCAATGTCGCCTGTTGGCACCATTGAAAACAGTGCAGTCCTAGGTCAGATGCCGCCTTTTCAAGGCCGCATCTGACCTGGGACTTCACTGTTTTCTGTATTATTTTAGCCCAAGTATACAGGTTTTTAAAAACAAATGTTTTACTTATATACCTTTATTATTTAGTTTAGATTTATATTTAATATGAATTTATTATTGCAGACGACACTTTTAAATTTGGCGCCAAAAGAGTTAAGTATCGTGCAGTGTATGCTTATAAAATTGTATGATGCTACAATTCCAGTATTCCTGTGCCATTTTAATATTTTAGCTCA
>OY755241.1:8920130-8962630 GCA_963576725.1 Azorinus chamasolen | reverse complement strand
TAAAACAATCTTCAAATTCATTAGATATTTCGGGTTTGTTTCAAATCACACATTTTGTTAACCATTTTCTTTATGTATATTCATGTAATAGATAATAATTAGTTCATGGACATTCATTCGCTGACATTTATAATTGCAAGTGAACGAGGGAAATTCAGCCAAGGTAAAACAGAAAAGCATGCACGCGCTGTAGGAGCTGTCTGATACGGGACTACTCTCTTTGAAAATTCTTAACTAAGTCTCTTTGTCGAGCAGACATGTTAAATGGTTAACCCTTTCGCTGCCGATGCCGGATCTGTGATTACCTATGCAAACAGGTTGGATCCAGATGAGACCCCGAGTAACTCGGCGTCTCATCAGGATCCAAACTGTTTGTTACTGTTACTATGGTTTTGAAACAAAAATGAAGACAATCAAAAGGATGAAAATTTGTAGCAGACGATAAAGTTAGCAGACGACAGAGTTTGGTAGCGAAAGTGTTAAGCATTTACTTATAATTGTTCGGGAAACCTGGACCGGATGGCCAACCTGTGACCTTACTGACCGAATCGATCCACACACGGCATGACCTGTAGACGTGCAGCAGAAAACGAAATGACGCTTGACTGATTTCTTCCATGTGACTCCCAGTCATATGACTGTACCATTATACGACTGAAACAAATACTGCCTCTTAACCCTTTGCTACAATATTAATTAGATTAATCGTTGTAATAGCACGTGGACAAAGGAGTCTTGGTGATTGCAGAATCTGTAGATTCATATCTATATTAAATCATAAGACAACAGAGCAGACCCTGGTAAGACAGCTCCTATCAGCGTTATCTGAGCTGGGTCATCTTTGCTCGCAAAGGTGTATAAAGGTTCTGCAATGTTTATTTTTTATTCGTTCAATATTTTGAGACACTACTAACCGAGTGGTGATTAGTTTGGATCCTGATGAGACGTCGAGTGATTTGGCGTCTCATCTGGATCCAAATTGTCTGCAAATCTGCAAATGACAATATGTCACGATCGGCAGCGTATAAGTTTACTCTTAACCCTTCGCTTGCTATTCACGTCAATATACCTACCTGTAAATAGTGAAGATCCAGATGAGACAGCTCCTGCAGGAGCTGTCATATCAGGGTCTGCACTATTTACAAGTTGATTGTACAACCAGTGCACTCCAGTGCAGTGATTGCCCAGCGAAATACTTATACACAGTGACGATATATGTAATTATACAGCAGGGCATGGGTAAAGAAGGAGAAATGTATTTTACAATTCAGCAAGAGAAGGATTAATATATCCAGTACAGGTCAGAGCTCAGTTTTAATTTCCACTAACTCCATACACTGACTTTGTCAACATACAATCATTATTTATAACGTATCAATTCATATGCCAGCGTCTCGTCTGGACAATACCTATTTGCAGTTATAACCTTTTGGACCCTTTGTTTAACACATTACCTCATAGTTTTAGATACAACCCCTTTGAATAAATCTACCGAAAAGGAGCATTAACTAGAGAAAAGGAAAATTTAGAAGTTTGTAGTTTGAAACCATTGTGATTAAAAGGTAATTTGCTCCTATAGGAGCAAATGCTCTATCTATCACAATGGTTTTACAAAGTGACTTTTACAGAGTCGTCAAAAGTCGCCAATATGAGAGAATGGTTAATCCTTCGTTTCGTTTCGAAGGTAGATCGGAAACTGGGTTCTGTATAATCCATATCATTATTATCATTTTTCATTATAGTTATTGTATAGAATGCTATTTCCATACATGAATTTGTAGATAAGCCGTTGTCCTTCATTATGATTGTGTTACTGTATTAATGTAAACTGTAGTTAGATTTTAATTCGACACTTTGCATAATTTTGAAATATAAATGAAACTGAAACTGGTCCCATGGTCTGTGTATTTCGTGTTAACCCTTCGCTTGCTGAATTTTAAAATACATTTCTCCTTCTTTTCCCATGTCCTGTTGTATAATTACATTGTATCTTCACTGTGTACACGTATTTCGCTGTGCAATCACTGCTGTGGAGTGCACTGGTTACACAATCAACTTGTAAATAGTGCAGACCCTGATGAGACAGTTCCTGCAGGAGCTGTCTCATCTGGGTCTTCACTATTTACAGGTAGGTATATTGACGTGTATAGCAAGCGAAGGGTTAAGTGGTAACGATAGATAATATCGGTTAAACAGCGTGAGAAGACGATCATAACCCATTCGTACGTCCAGTCATCTTATGGTCATTCAGTCACGTGGCAATTCTCAATAATTGCTTTCCTGTTGTGGTTAGTACTGCGAATGTGGGAAAGTAGGGTACTGACATTTGGAAACAGTGTTGACCAAGATCAGATGACTCATGTAAGAGTTACATGACCATAGTCTGTTCTGTTTGCTAATGGAATAATATAGATCTCATTTTGCAATATACCATAAATATTCTGAAAATAAATATTCATGTTATTTCGTACATGAATATTCATGAAATAAAGAGTTAAAAAGTTACTGAACTGGTACCGAGTAACTCTTATTATCACACATGCTTTCTACGTATACATTTACAACCAGAATTAACATTTATCCTGCTGTAAAATAATAGTTTTTGCTAAAATGTCTAGCATACGGTATTTTGATTGTGTCCGATTTGATTCAGTTTTGGGGAAAATAATGAGACAGTGCCAAAAACCTTGTCTCCTGACCAGATACCCATCAACCCAGTGCGTCATCCAATTACGCTATGTATTCAGACACCAACTTATTAGTACACCCACTTACGCTGAATATTAGGACATCCACTTACACTGAGTATTAGGACACCCGCTTACACTGATTATTAGGACACCCACTTACGCTACTTATTAGGACACCCAATTACACTGAGTATTAGGACACCCACTTACGCTGAGTATTAGGACACCCAATTACACTGAGTATTAGGACACCACCTACGCTGAGTATTAGGACACCATCTACGCTGAGTATTAGTACACCACCTACGCTGAGTATTAGGACATCACCTACGCTGAGTATTAGGACACCCACTTACGCTGAGTATTAGTATACCACCTACGCTGAGTATTAGGACACCACCTACGCCTACACCTACCACCTATTAGGACACCACCTACGCTGAGTATTAGGACACCACCTACGCTGAGTATTAGGACACCCACTTACGCTGAGTATTAGGAACCCACTTACACTGAGTATTAGGACACCCACTTACGCTGAGTATTAGGACACCCACTTACGCTGAGTATTAGGACGTATTAGGACATCACCTACGCTGAGTATTAGGACACCCACTTACGCTGAGTATTAGTATACCACCTACGCTGAGTATTAGGACACCACCTACGCCTACACCTACCACCTATTAGGACACCACCTACGCTGAGTATTAGGACACCACCTACGCTGAGTATTAGGACACCCACTTACGCTGAGTATTAGGAACCCACTTACACTGAGTATTAGGACACCCACTTACGCTGAGTATTAGGACACCCACTTACGCTGAGTATTAGGACGTCCAATTACGCTGAGTATTAGGGCACCCAATTGCACTGAGTATTAGGACACCCACGTATGATAAATTTTCGGACACTCAAACACGATGGTTATTCGTACACCCAATTACACACGGGCATCCGATACATCATTGGTCTGTTACAATGTGTACGAGCATCCGATACAACATCAGTCTGTTACAATGTGTACGGACATCCGCTACACCTCCTGTCTGTTACAATGTGTACGGGCATCCGCTACAACACTGGTCTGTTACAATGTGTACGGGCATCCACTACACCACTCGTGTGTTACAATGTGTAGGGGCATCCGCTACACCCATGGTCTGTAACAGTGTGTAGGGGCATACGCTACATCACTGGTCTGTTACAATGTGTACGAGCATCCGATACATCACTCGTGTGTTACAATGTGTAGGGGAAACCGCTACACCTCCGGTCTGTTACAATTTGTAGGGGCATACGCTACACCACTGGTCTTTTACAATGTGTACAGGCATCCGCTACACCACTCGTGTGTTACAATGTGTAGGGGCACCCGCTACACCTCTGGTCTGTTACAATGGCTAGGGTCATACGCTACACCACTGGTCTGTTACAATGTGTACGGACATCCGCTACACCACTCGTGTATTACAATGTGTATGGACACCTGCTACACCTCTGGTCTGTTACAAT
This sequence comes from Azorinus chamasolen, assembly GCA_963576725.1. Lineage (NCBI taxonomy): Eukaryota > Metazoa > Mollusca > Bivalvia > Cardiida > Solecurtidae > Azorinus > Azorinus chamasolen. The sequence continues at coordinate 8,958,422 of OY755241.1, read as the reverse complement.
GTGTACGGGCATCCGCTACACCTCTCGTGTGTTACAATGTGTAGGGGAAACCGCTACACCTCTGGTCTGTTACAATTTGTAGGGGCATACGCTACACCACTGGTCTGTTACAATGTGTACAGGCATCCGCTACACCACTGTGTGTTACAGTGTGTAGGGACATCCGCTACATCTCCGGTATGTTACAATATGTAGGGGCATACGCTACACAACTGGTCTGTTACAATGGGTAGGGTCATACGCTACACCACTGGTCTGTTACAATGTGTACGGACATCCGCTACACCACTCGTGTATTACAATGTGTATGGACACCTGCTACACCTCTGGTCTGTTACAATGTGTACGGGCATCCGCTACACCACTCGTGTGTTACAATGTGTAGGGGAAACCGCTACACCTCTGGTCTGTTACAATTTGTAGGGGCATACGCTACACCACTGGTCTGTTACAATGTGTACAGGCATCCGCTACACCACTGTGTGTTACAGTGTGTAGGGACATCCGCTACATCTCCGGTCTGTTACAATATGTAGGGGCATACGCTACACAACTGGTCTGTTACAATGTGTAGGGGCATACGCTACACCACTGGTCTGTTACAATGTGTACGGGCATCCGATACGATACACCACTGATATGTTACAATGTGCACGGGCATCCGCTAAAACACTGGTCTGTCTGTTACAATGTGTACAGGCATCCGATTTTTTTCCTTTTTCCTTTTCTCTAGTTAATCCTCCTTTTTGGTAGATTTATTCAAATAGGTTGTTTCTAAAAAAATAGCCTATGAGGTAATCAGTTAATTAAACTATTGACCGAGTGTAGAACAGATTGGACCCTCATGAAGTAATCAGTGTTACACGGTGTCGCGACTATGTCTCACGTGTTTGTAAATGACAGTCAAGACGCACTTAGCACGAGAAGGGATAAACTATGAGTCAATGATGTGTCTAATATCTAGGTCACTGTGCATGTGTATCACATCTACGTCACTGTGTCTGATTCTCGTGAAAAAAAATCCGCACTTGACATTCAGACAAACAGTGTTCTTCCCATTTCCTTATCAACTTTCAATAGACACTAGATAGATAGATAGATAAATTTCGGTAAAAAGTGTACAATAATATAAATAATACCTAAGTTTCATCAGTGCCTGTTTTTCAAACATGTTGGAAAATGGTATTTATCGGAAAGACAAGACACTGACTAATGACAAACACAGCAATATACAATACAATGTATGATACAATATTGAACAGTTTTTATCAATCACGATACAATGTATTGAAAATGTCTCCATTTAACTCGTAGATTATACTTTGATATCAATTATGTCAAATTTTTAACAACAAATGAGTACGACGTTACTTTGCTTTAAAGTTTTGTCAAGGAATATACGTTAAACTATACTACTTTTATTTTTTCGGATATAGACATCACCTTTAACCCTTCGCTTGCTATTCACGTCAATATACCTACCTGTAAATAGTGAAGACCCAGATGAGACAGCTCCTGCAGTAGCTGTCTCATCAGGGTCTGCACTATTTACAAGTTGATTGTGCAACCAGTGCACTCCAGACCAGTGATTGCACAGGGAAATACTTGTACACAGTGAAGATATATGTAATTACACAACAGGGCATTGGTAAAGAAGGAGAAATGTATTTTAAAATTCAGCAAGCGAAGGGTTAATATACTAGTAGGAAACCCATCAACTTACAGTTGGAAAATTGACGGTAGAGTCGTTTTCTTTTAAAGCTAAACCGTGTTTCTCAATAAATAATTATATGGTATTTGCAGTATATTATAATGAAGAAAAATCATTTTACTTCCAGTAATATTTTCTAAATATGTTACACTTACATATTTCCTTCATTGTCTGTACTATGTTTTTGCATATCTAATACGTCTTATCATACAATTCTGGAAAGAATACTGTAAAATATTCGCATATTATAAATCTTAGAGAAGGATCATCAATATATTTTATATACAGGATATATGCATTTAATACATCAATGCAATCATTTTGTTCCCTCGTGTTTAAGAGCTTATTCATATCAATCTTGCTCCCTAATAATTTGTAACATTTACCATAATTATGTATACATTGGGCTCTAAGAATTATAATACTGACATGTACACAGTTTCTCGAGATAAAAGTGAAGAAAACAACAACAACTAAAAACAACAACCAAATAATATTCCTCCAATATAACTTATGGAGCGGTGATTTGTTTGACTCGTCCTAATGTAGACATTCAATTCAGTAGCCGCTCATCAGAGTATAATGTTAACATATGCAGTATATTATGAATGGAACAACAACACTAGAGACTACAACACTAGCTACATACACAATTCATATAACTTGTACATCATGTTGTCTTTGTGCAATAAACACATTGCATATCTTTCCCTTGACGTCAAGGTGCATTATGGACTGTTTCCATCATACTTGTATCCTAAAGTCTAAAGGCGGGGTGCGATTCAAGTAGACATTTCAATGTCTGAGTTGAATCTGCCTACACCATTTATAATACTACTTACCTTTTCGTATGCTCATATTCTACTTTGTTCGTATGCTCATATTCTACTTTGTTCGTATGCTCATATTCTACTTTGTTCGTATACTCATATTCTACTTTGTTCGTATGCTCATATTCTACTTTGTTCGTATGCTCATATTCTACTTTGTTCGTATGCTCATATTCTACTTTGTTCGTATGCTCATATTCTACTTTGTTCGTATACTCATTTACTTCGCGTGTATGTTAATGTGTTTGTATGTTTGTATGTTCATGTGTTTGTATGTTTATGTACTACTTTGTATGCTCAGCTACTCACAACTACTGGTGGAATGAAATATGATATATAGTACTTGATTGAAACACTTCTTTTAAGTTTTACTTTGCCATCCCATATGATATCAAAGGATGTATTTTCAAACATTTCAATAAAACTCGAATTTCGCTTAGGCAAACTTGTAAATATATGAGTGAACATTGGTAATAGCAATGTTTAAAGAATAATTACTCTTCCTATTGATGTTAATATTCGTATCCAACATGAAATGCATTTCTGTACCTTCCATAACTTCTTTCAAACGTCTTTCAAGTTCACATCAAAATAATTCCAAGTAATGTGGATGTAGTTTCTCTCCAAGACAGTTTCAATTTTGTTTTCACTGATTTTGTAGTATGTTTTAGTGGACACTATAACCTTTATTTTGTCAAATTTTATTTTTTAATCCTGATATAAATGCTAAATTATGTTTTTTCTTTCAGATTCATCTAGTAGTACTATAGTGTAATCTGCAAATTGAGATGTTAAATATTCGTAATCATTGATCTTAATATTTTTTAAATGTTTCGTTTTATACATAAATTTTCAGCACATAAGATAAATATGTACGGCGAAATAGGATGCCCTTGTCTACAGCCTCTTTTCACCTAGAAGAAAATTGATAAAACATTTAACCGTACATATACATATGTGTGATGTAAAATCAAACTAATCCATTGATATCACCAAACAGAACAAAAGCTAATGTTTATCGATGAATTGAAACGACAATGATGAATCAAAAGCTTAACATTAACAGACCTGGAGTATTATTATCTTCACAATACTTCACAATACCATACACAAGTCTAGTGTTTTTACAATATGTCCGCCTTTAACAAATCCTGTTTGATCTTGAGACACTATGCTGTTTTAAAACAAATTCACTCTGTTGGCAACACGGAGATAGATCCTTAATGCAAGACACATTAGTACGGAAAGTTCCATTAGAAGCTTCTTGCACAACAGTTTTCCTGCATTAAGCTGTCACCTGTCTTTAAGACCCAATAATGTTTTCCTTTTAGCGGGTCGCTTAAGACGGATTTTACGTTATGCTAAGGTTCAAACAATGATTGAAAGCTGAATATGATAGTATCCCTTTACTTCATGCATAATCATGTAAGAACACACGACGTCATGAATATCAATTAGATTGTGTTTTTTCATATGCCATATGAACACCGTAATATTTGGCCATGGCAGAAGCTGTATAATCACATCTATATTGTATATTATTGCAAAGCAAACAGAGCAGACCCTGATCAGCTGTCTGATCTGGGTCTACTCTGTCTACAAAGGCACATAAATTCGTATTTGTGAGGTAATGGGTTATACAGTTTGACTTGTTGAAACGTTTATTAAATTTGAGCAAGGCTTTCAGGATGAAAAAAAAACCCATGTCCAGTGCTTTGAATAAAAGTTAGGCTACATTTCAGTAGGCGATTCAATCTGTATGTATCGAGAAACTGACTGTCATGAATATTCTTCTTGGTCATTTACTTCATCAATAATCTTGTAAGAAATAATGAAATCACGACTATTATTGATAAAATGATATATCCTGTAGAATTAGATCTGTATTATCGTTATTATTTCATAAAACAAAACAATATTTTGCGTTGCAATAGGTTAAAAAGTGTTAAAATGGTTTTCTTTGGAGTAATGGGTTACAATAGTTTTCTCCCATGTAGTGATAAGAGCATTCTCTGTGTGAAATTTGGCATTTATATATAACATGTTCAATTTACCATTAAAGTTATATTTTCATTCTTGTTCTTCCTGTATGTGTTCGTCGTCTTCTTAGATCATCGCTGTGAGTATCATTATGGTTGTGTGTGTTTTATTACTTTTTATTAGATTACAAATGCTAGGCTATTCATCTTTGGTATACACATGACTTTGGTAAAAAGGCTTTACAAATGACGTAAAGATACCTGAAATCAGGTCGAGGTCAAGGTCACTATTTTGAAAAATTGACTGTCATTAAAATTTTGTTATTACTTCTGAACTACATAATTATTATGCTAGACAATTTATATTTGGTATGCAGATAGCTTGGGTGAATGTCTTTCAGTTGAAATATCCGGCTTTAATGCAGTTTCCGCATTGTTTTACAGTTGTAAGTACCTTTGCTACTGAAATATTGTGACTGTGCGATTATCGTACATAGAATACTTTAGTTCAGGATTATTATAAACCCAGTGGTAAGTGAACCTATCAGAGCGGTACATACTTGTGTGTACATGCAGTATCAAAACAGAACTCACCTCCGTTCTAAATAATATTGATTCAGCCATATAATGAACACGGCTTGGGTTCTACGGTGTAGCAATATTGGATATGTCATAGGACAGACGGATGGTGAGATGCTAGTTATGAAAGATTGTTAACCTCACTTGCTCCAAACGCAACACATAAGGCCAAAACCACCGACCCGCCTTCTTTTAATTTTACAAACACGATTTATTAGGTCCAATCCGGCGGTCTCTCTTCATTTAGTTTCACAGAGGGAACAGCTATTTGATTAACAAAAACACTCCATTGACAATGTACCCCATAACGTGAACAGGGGTTGAAGGGTGGTGGATTGCCATGCGAAATGTGTATGCCACGATTATTCAAGAAATGAAACTGAATAATGTTTTTACTTCCGAATTAGAATGGTGGAAACTGCATCATAATTAGGAGATAAACAAAACACCGACTTAGAACAGAACAGAATAGAACATATTATACATAGTTTAGTAGGAGTTTGTAGACATTTTAGTAGGAGTTTGTAAGAGTTTGCTTTGGAATAATATATATTCAATTTTACATATTCTGCCATGGTCAAACATTTCTGTATTCATGTTGCATTAAAATACATATTCATGAGGCAATATTTCTTAGATTAATATTCATGAGCTAAAAACCTAAATAGACATGAATATATATATACTAAACGGTTTTCTACCGATTGTTTTCAAAGTGCCCCTGGTTTTATGATTCGGACTATACGTTGAGTCATTTGAAGACTACAAGACGTCAGGGATAGGGGTGTCTAGCATTTTGTACTTGTGACATTTTACTAGCTGCAAAATGCGGAATATATCATATTTACCATAAAGTTCGGAAACCTAACAGAGCAGCAAATAAATGTTTGTAATCAGAAACATATATCGTCATTTCCCCTTCAAACCATATGCCATGACCACTCTTTAGAAGCGTCTCTTCGAGATGATTCTAAAGAGTGGTCACCTTTATAGCGTTTGGTGGAGAAACAAAGTAGTTCTTCTTCAAAATGTTTTAATTAATCTGGACATCGATCTAATCTTTGTTCTCGACTACCTTGCAATGCTAAACGGGTCGATTTAGGTTTATATTGTTAACTCTAGACTAGACTGACACATAGTAGCAAATAACGTGGACCCTGATTAAACCACTCCTTTGGCGTATTTTGATATTGGAATGCTCCGAATAATTAGATAAATTAGTGTATTGACTAAACAGATATTAAAACCAATAATTGCTTACCATTATCAACCTATTAAGTCATAAGCACTGGCTATTATTTGAGCATTCAGTATATTAACATTTCTGAAATAATTGACCTCAGCTATGCGTGAATTAGAATGGCTCACGTCGAATTAGTGCGGAATAATTACTTGTATGTCAGCGTTGACCCTTCACCCGATGAATAGTTATGTATGGTATAGCAACGCTGTGAATTTAAATGAACTGCTATACATTTGTAATGCTATGTGAGCAATATTGCCGTTGAAAGATGCTGTAGGATGAGATCTATATTATTTGACAAACAGGACGGACCCTGATTAGACGGGCCCTACTCACATGTTTCAAATGATGTGACTAGGCGTGTCAGTATAAAATGCTCTTATAGCGTTTGTTATTTTAGCAAGTTTTATCCCTTCATACTGAGCTGACTCTATAGTATGATATGGATGGGCTTATTGTCTCTGACAACGTTAACGTTAAAAGGGTTAAACCTTCTCCTTATTTAAGCGCATTTTTACGCACCTGCAAACAGAGTAGACCCAGATCAGACGGCTCCTATAGGAACCGTCTGATCATGGTCTGCTCTGTTTGCTTATGGTGTGGATCTAATATTGATCTGATTCTACAGCTTCTATCTGAGCTAAAATGCCATGTGTTCATATGCCATTATAAGAAATAATCTAATTAATATGACGTCATTATTTCTTTCATACAATATGACGTCATTATTTCTTATATGAATATACATCAGGGAAAGCGTTAATTGCAGGGAAATAATCGTAATACCGAACTTAGTTCAAAGGCCATATTTCTCAACCACTTTAACCCTTACAACGCCGACTTTTCAAATGGACTATTCCATAATTCGTACAAGTCAAGCTTACGGTGAATATTTAGATTTTTTTCTAAAGAAAAGTGTAACATGACAAACAGTGCAGACCATGATGAGAGGGTTCCTCTAGGAACCCTCTCATCTGGGTCTACACTGTTTGCAAAGGATATTAGTGACTCGTTTCCAGCCCAATGAGGGTTAATTGATATTTTACCAATATTCACATAATCAATATTTTCTACATGAAAACTCATTAAGAACAATGTTATTTGAAGAGTTCAAATATAATGGTACAACCACAACTTGGGGCGCGGCTGTCGTACGGGAATAGTTTTGTGCGTTTCCCATACGATGGCCGTTCATATTTTCAAGATCTCAGCGGCCAACCCGTACGACATCGTAAACAGCCATGAATTCATTAACACGAATCCAGACCAAGCCACTTAATATAAATTGTCACTGGGTAGGCGTATGTTTATGTATCAGACTTGTTGTTATTACCCACATTCGACAAGCTGTCCAGCAATAAACTGTAAGCATTGTTGCAAACTAGGACATGTTCCTATAGCTATGGCGTTTTTAATGTTTCTGATTCGTATTCGGACATATATATCGGCGTGCAATTGTCATCACCAAAGAAAGCTGTCATTCAAAATATAGACATCAGTTACTTATCGACAAATATGCAAGTGTCTATTATATAGAGGATCTTACATGAGTGTTCTTGATTATTGGATTTATTAAATGAGTCTTTTTAAAACGATAAAAAACGAGCTTTAGCGAGTTTTTTTTATCGTTTTAAAAAGACGAATTTAATAAATCCAATAATCATGAACTCGAATGCAAGATCCTATTTATAACATAACACACACAAATGTTATTTGCAGCCAATATTTCAGCAGTAACGTGGATTGTTATAAATTCTCCTTACATATAGAAATGATGAATGAAAGGTGTTATTAGGTTCGCTAGGTAACTGGGACAAAGTAGGTCCAAATTTTCCAACTTTATTTTTTTACTTACTGTCATATCAACCAGGATCTAATTCAGACCTCTCTGGTATTCAATTTTAACTGTGATAGTTTATGATACAAGAACATACAGAAACACGTCAAAATAAATTTTGAGTTACAGTTTTGACATACATAGTTACAAACACGTCACATTATGACGTCATTGTACACAACATGTGTCTATGTAAAGCGCGCCATTTACATGAAGACCCACATACAGTCGCCAACACGTCCGACACTCACTGTCAATGGGATTCGAAATGCACCTTCGTTTTGGTATATTAAGCCCTTCATTAGTGTTGTATGTATACACATGGACATGGACATTTCCACCGAGAAAAAAATCTCGATTCAAGTTCAGTGAAAATGTTTGAAATGGACAAAAGATTCAGTACGAACTGCTGCATAAAATGTGTTGAAACAGGAGGAAGATTTTCGCGATCAGCTGAGTTAGTGAGTATAGCATATTTGAAATATGTTTGTGCTGTGCTGGATTCAGATGACTATAGTTGTTGATTGATGAGATATTTGTATGAGTAGAAATCTGCATAAACAAAAGGACATGCGGTGAAGAAAATGCAAAGTTGAGGAGGCATTTTAAATGTAGAATGGATTGTATGGGTCAGAGTAGCTGGTAGGTCTTTTTTGGCATATATGATTCCTGACAGCGATTACAATTTGTATTATTTTATCGAAATTAAGGCGCAAGTGCCAACAATCCTTTGCCATCTATCGTGACTCAATCGTGGACAGGTAGGTCGACCACCGTCCGCCAGTTTGTTTGTTTTGACAGCGCGTATGAATCGTTCGAATGTCATTCGGTCGTTCGAATGTTATTCACTAGTGAATATATGCCCATGATTATCAAAAAATAAATGATAGTGTTACGTCACGCTGAAGCCACGAGTTATGTTATAAACCAATTTATTGTTTTAAGTGATTAAGAGTTTTGAAAATGATATGGTAAACACCATTGGTCAACCCGAAATGCAAATCCGATTTATGGAAGCTAATCTCTAATCCAGTTCCAAAGATAAAATTGTGACTGGGACATTTGATCACATTCCGTTAGATTTAACCCGTACTGCGCGGGAATAGAGTATATAATACATGTACAAACAGGGTATATCCGTATCAAAGTGCTCGTCATGAGCCCTTTCAGCATAGAAATATATTTTTCCAGTGATAAATTTTTATACTATTAGTTACACGGAAATTTGGCAGGGTGTACGGGCTGGTATGACCGGGTTAGATCCCGTATTTCCTGAGGCGTTACACGGACATTTGGCAGGGTGTACGGGCTGGTATGACCGGATTAGAACCCGTAAATACTTGATCTAACCCGGTCATACCAGCCCGTATACCCTGCCAAATTACCGTGTAACGAATTTATTACCCGTCAGAGATCCGAATTACCTAATTTAGAAACGAGCAACACCTATTTTTGCTGACATTAGATCTCTAATTATATGACGACATGACAAGGAAAACATGACGTCATCACAGAGCAAATACGACGTCGTCTCAGAACAATAATTATTCCGAAGGAGGAATTCAAGCTTCACTTGTAAACATTTGAGTTTAAACCATTACACGTTGTACTGAGAAGTTGATAGTGTCAACTTGAGGAACACATGAGAAACAGTTTTTTTACGATTATTATCGATTATTTGGTCGTAATCCGTCCAGAATTAATGGAGTAACGGCGATATGAAATTTCCAATCGACGCTAAAAACAAAAACAAAACGAATGTCACGCGTCAAATTTGAATTCTGTATTCTCCGTGGAAGCCGCCGAATACGGTTCTGTACACCCTGGCAGTGTTTGGCATACTGACCAATCAAATTCCAAGGATTTACTCTGACTGGTAATAAAACCTTTTATTCAATAATATTCAGAAAAGGACGAGCCAGTTTTAATTATCCTCAGATTGAGTGTTTAGCTGGAGGGTGTGTTAATACAACGAGCTCCTGATTTATCATCACAGTTACTTTCGGTGCCAAATTTCTACTTGTCGCCTACAGTTTAAACATATTTTAGTCCATATTTGGAATGGGGTCGGACCACAAGTTCTGACGACATCAGAAACGGCCCTCACCCTAGTTCTTTAATTTACGAAAGAGAGAGAGAGAGAGAGAGAGAGAGAGAAGAGAGAGAGAGAGAGAGAGAGAGAGACAGACAGACAGACAGACAGACAGAGAGACAGAGACAGAGAGAGAGAGAGAGACACAGAGAGAGACAGAGAGAGATACAGCGGGGGGGGGGGGGGGGGGGGGACGGTGAAAGCAAATGTAGGGTAATCATTAATCATTTGCTAACATGTAATAAATAGTTTGGTAAATCTTAAATCTTTTGCGACATTGTGGTTAAACTCTCTAATATATGTACTGTTTAACCTGTCGTAAGTGAGCACCAAAAAGATGTATAAATATGGGTCTGTAAGACAAGTGGTAGCTAAATGCAGCTCAAAAGTAATGCAGAAAGCTGCTATATATAGGAGGTCTGCTTTGTTTGCTTATGAAATCAAATAGGTCTAATGCTACAGTTTCTACCATGGCCAAACAGTTCTGTATTCATATATGCCATTATATACAAATCACCTATTTGATATGCACGATGTCATTATTTCTTACATTAATATGCATAGCGTAAATGTTTCATGATATTCATATTATCGACGAAGTCTTTCTTGAAGTCAATACAGTAATTAATGTCTACTACAGTAAATCCTCTCTATAACGGCCACTAAATCGTGTTAATTAGTTGGTATTTAGGGTAGGTGGCTGCTTAAAGAAAGGTGAAAGTAAAACAGGACGCTCCTATATAAACGTTCTTTTTACTTCCACCTTGCTTTAAGAAGCCACCTGCCTTTAACACAAAATACTGGATATAATTTAGTGGCCGTTATAGAGAGGTTTTACTGTAATTAAGTCAGCTGTTTCCACGTAAACGCTCCCTATCCATTCATTCGTATCTAACAGGTAACAATACATCACACTATGTATCACCCATTTTAATCAGCCTGGCTCTAATACATGCAGATATTTCAAACGATCCTGCATACATTATCCGCTTGTTCAACATTAGTTGATAAAGCTGGCTTTCAGAGTTTCTACCTAGCTATTGCAGTAATCGAGACACTATGCGGAGCATCATTGTTTTGATAATCGTCTTGGTTCTTTGAACGCTTCTTACTATGCTAGGTTCTTCCTGCGCTATAATATTATACACCAGAATAAACCCCACGCCATTGATCTGTTTTAAAGATATTGTCTTATATCAACTATATGTAAACTATAACCCGATTGACGCACCTTGAAGCTTCTGTCTAAAGGTCTGCTTATCAAACCATTGTGATAGATAGAACTTTAAATTTTACAAATAGGCCTACTCTTTTTATCACAATGGTTTCAAAACTACAAATGTCTAAGCATGTCCAGGACCCCTTTAGCCGCTGTTCGTACATTACACTTGGAATCAGCTACGCTTCTGAATAACTGTTTAAGACGTAGGTAAAATATTTCTTGTTTTTGTTTCTGAATTACAGAGTCAACCGATCTGTTCTTCGTACAACGCGTTGTGTGACGTCACTTTTAACAGCTCTTACAAATACCCATGGTTGTTTGCTACCCAGCCACTAGGGACGTCCTCGCAGATATGTCAGTGTCCATGGAACCAGTCATGTCCTACCATGGTCGAGGATAGACATCGTGTAGTTCACGTGATACTTTCTAGTTCAGGTGATAAGATGATCAGTAATCCACTGGTACATTTTAATCTCAAACCTGCTGCGGGCAGACCTGTAATTATCTTTGCCAACAGTTTGGATCAAGACGAGCCATCGAATAATAGAGCTAGATCTATTTATTACACAACTTTGCCCGTCTCCCGGTTAATATAACCATCACGTATTTTTATATCTAACGTGTGTAGGCCTAATACAAAATATGACGTCAAATGATTACTCATCATCCTTAGTTCACATGCAGACTGGTGTACAACATAATTTTCCTGCGTATGTGTGTACATTAGTAAAATTTCGATAACAATTTCGCGTTGGCATGGACTCATCTTTGACACCAAATTTAGACTCTAGCCAGCATCGCAAAGATGAAGCGAATTTCCGACTATTTTTCTGTCCCTTTGTCTAAGTACCGAAGTTGAGTCAATCAAGATATATGTCTTTGGCCCGCTTAATAACTTTCTTCCAGACTCGATACTACGAAAAACTCGATACTACGAAATTTTACTAATTAAGAAGAGTGTTTGTAGGTAGGTGGCTGCTTAATGCAAGGTGAAAATCATGTAGAAAGCGTCTATAGGAGCCTTCAGCATGACTTTCACCCTGTCGCCTACGCTGAAGAGCATTATATGTGCATGTAACAATAATGTCTACTCCACTTTAGAGTTTTGCCTAAATCCGATACGATCAAGAAGTTGAGAAACTGCTGGTCGGATGTAAACATGTTTGGATACTGACAAGATGCCGAGTTACTCGGCGTCACATCTGGATCCAAGACTTTGTCAAATGCGATTCATGTATCGGACTAATTTAAGCTAACTGGACTGAAAAGTTGAGAACTTGAAATACATGTTTGTATATTAGTTTCTGTACAACCGCATAACCTATTATTGATGTATGTATACTAATTAATAAACCCATCCATCTATAAGTGAAACGAAATTTTGAACAATTGGAAATAAGGCCTACTTGGTACTAATTTCTGTATAACCATATATCCCATTTCATTCATATTGCATGTGTACTTAAAATGTGAAATTGGAACGACATGTTGACAGATTGGGATTATTTTATACTCATTAATGAACCCTGTTTATTAATGAATCTACCTGTACGTTATTACTCGTTACAATGAAAGGTCGAGAAATTGGAAATAGTTTGTACTATTTTCTGTATAAACGAATGACATATTTTATTAATGGCATCTGTTTACTAAGAAATGCGCTCATCTAGATTTACGTATTACCCGTTGGAATGAAACGTTGACAAGTTAGAACTACATGTACATGTACTTTGTACTAGTGTGTGCTCGCCGAATAATGCATTTCATTAACCCTTTCCCTTATGTCGGCACATTTTGACGCATCTGCACACAGAGCAGACCGAGATTAGACGGCTCCTATAGGAGTCATCTAATCCCGGTCTGCTCTGTTTGCTTATGGTGTAATGTAGATCATATGCCATTATAAAAATATTCTTATTAATATTCATGACGTCATCATTTCCTACATGAATATTCACCAGGGAAAGGGTTATCTATGCCTGTATACTAAAGGACACATCAAACCATATTCCTTTGTTACGACTACAGTGAACCCCCTCTATACCGTACGTATAAATATCGGTCTTGGAGACAGCTAGGTGGCAGGTTAATGCAAGGAGAAAGTCATGTAGAAAGCTCTTCTATTCTGCATGACTTTCACCCTGCATTAAGATGTCACCTGCCTAAAGTATCAAAATTATTCTCTACTAGAATTTCGGTTAAGAGATGTTTTACTGTACTTAGGTTTGTTGTATAACGGTGTAGTGGAAATCCACCTCACCCCTGTAACGCTTTACTCCATACCTGCACGTGGCTACGAGAACATCCAGATTAGACGGCTCCTGTAGGATCAGCCTGATCAAAGTCTACTCTGTTTGCTTATGAAATGACACATTTATAAAATATGATTCTATACTGCTTCTAATCTAGATACTATTCACGATGTCATATTTTCTTACAGAAATATTCATGGAGTAATGGGTTAATCCATCCAATAAATTGAACATTCTTTGTAAGACAGTTTATGCCTTTTTATATACTATCAGTGAAAGCCAGACTGAGTTATTGCGATTCTTTCGCCCTGTCATCCCGCCCCTGCAAGCACGGAGAAGTGGCTGTGACGTCACGTGACGTGGGACCAATCGCGTTTGATGTTGTTGGTGACATCATGTGCACGTGTCCAGTTCCATTGACTCTAGATCGAGCTCGACCCGATGGAATGTATACCGTTAGAGAATTCGCTTGCGGAAAGGTAACCATTATTAGACTAACTAGAAAGCAGCGTTAACGGTTTACTTCATTGATATTCATATTATAATAACATCATGAATATTTATTAAATTATATTTTACACAATAAGTTTTAGCCAGAACAAACTTGTGATCAGATTTATCTTTTACAGTAAAATCTCGATAATTCGAACACTAACATACGTATCATTATCGATCTTTAAGACAGGTGGCAGCTTAATGCATGGTGAAAGTATTGTTTCTTCTCCATGGCGTGCGTTCCTTCTCCTTGGCGTGTCCGGTTCGCATCCGTTGATATCCGATGGACCTGATTCGCGGCCGGATTACTACCTAACATTCAACGGGTCAACCGGAGATGTTCTGGACATCATTCGAAGGACGTATTGTCAGTTTCTCATGTGTTGCACTTTCGTTTTACCCTGTACTTGTTCGTTAATCGTAAGGTGATGTCCGTTAATTGACCGTTAAATTTCCTGTACATGTCCGGTAATCGTTCCGTCATTGTGTGTTTTATGCGTTCCATACACCGATCGCGAGAGCCTCGAGCAGCAGTGGGGACGACTTCCATCACCGGATAACTTTCTGTCGTAATGTTTATCCGTTTGACGTCCGTTTACGCTATCCAGTAAGGCGTGACAGATACGTATGCCTTTGCAAACAAACTAGGCCCAGATAAGACAGCGCCTATATGATCTGCTCTGTTTGCTTATGATATAATAATATATCCTATATAGTTTATGTCATGGCCGAAAGTTCCCGTGTCCTTATATTCATGATGTAATTATTTCTTATAAATTCTTCGTGGAGTAAATGGTTAAGAGTGAAGCAAATACACTAATCTAACAATTAGAAGTCCTTTTTCTGAATTTAGATGTCTACTAATGTCATGTTTGTTAATGGCGATGGTTGTTCAAGGATTACGTCAAGAGTAAAGTTTTGATATGACACAGAACAAGCTATCAAAACTATATCATCAAAATAAATGGTCTTTGATAATAACGTTAGATTTATGATTACTATACAGCATTGGGTACCAGGACACAATAAGAAGGTTTTCTACTATTCAAATGAGATACAAAGTAACTCGGTGTCTCATCAGGACCATATCTGTTTGACCCTAAAGTAGTCAATAGCTTCTTAAACGTCATTTCGTGAAATCTGACTAATTAAAACTGGCTTCTCCCTTTCTGAAAAGTATTTAAACAAAGAAATGTATCAATACGTATCATAGAAGAAAAGACAAAACACGCAGACCGTGATCAAAGCGCTAATTCTGGGTCCATGCTTATAAAACTTTTAGTTGAGTCTGAGAACGTTCTCAAGCATTTGATTGGTCAGATTTGAGCCTTTGGCTCAAATCTGACCAATCAAAAGCTTGAGAACTCAAATCTGACCAATCAAAAGCCTGAGAACGAAACTCAGACTCAACTAAAAGCTTTATAAGCATGGACCCAGGAGTCATTTGATCTGGTCTACACTGTTTGCAAGGGTCTTACATACTCGGCTCCTGTACATTGAGGTCGCCAATGTCGCATTTAAATGCACCACGACAATTAGTGTAGTCCCAGATCAGACGCCTCCTTTTCAAGGCTGCCTCTGATCGGGGACTTCACTTCTTGTCTCAAAGTCTATTTCTATATCGGTGCTTTATTCCT
Organism: Azorinus chamasolen; assembly: GCA_963576725.1. Classification (NCBI taxonomy): domain Eukaryota; kingdom Metazoa; phylum Mollusca; class Bivalvia; order Cardiida; family Solecurtidae; genus Azorinus; species Azorinus chamasolen. The sequence goes on along the minus strand of OY755241.1, from coordinate 8,942,545 downwards.
TTGAAATTTACATTTATTCATCTTATTTCCTTATTTTACCGAAGGATTTAATGAAATCGGATTGCAGACGACAATTAGAAATTTGTCACCGAAAGGATTAAGTCTCTGGTAGTTCCATCTGATAAATGTGAGTAAATGCGGAGTGGGTCAAAATCATTATATGCACATAAGGACCTTTACTAGCTATCCCCAAGGAGAAACAAGATGGCTTGGTTTGGTCTTGTTTAATATGACTGTGCATACAAGGACCTTTTCTAGCTGTCACCAAGGAGAAGCAAGGTGGCTTGGTTTGGTCTCGTTTAATATATCTGTGCATACAAGGACCTTTTCTAGCTATCACCAAGGAGAGGCAAGATGGCTTGGTTTGGTCTCGTTTAGTATGACTGTGCATACAATGACCTTTTCGAGCTGTCACCAAGCTGTCACCATTTTCTAGCTATCACCAGGTGACGATTCTAGGGGACATGCGTAAGTTTGCATTTGTAATAACTGCTCATCAACATATTCAATGAAGTCCCCACTTTTCTGTTTTTGACATTGCTACTGATGATTCCGAAGGATATCCTACTTTCAGAATGTATGTTCTTCACAACAGAAGTTGTTACATGTATAAGTAGTTGGTGTGAGCCCGGTCAAATTTGCCCTTCTTTATTCTATGTAAAACAGCCATTTCGTGTATCTCCTAGCTACTTCAAGAAATAGATTTGAGTTATACCCTCTTAACACATTCATATTAAGTCCAAACACTGTCTCTAGATTACCAGAAAACAAGGTCAAGAACGTTGATTGTTTTCGCAACACACAAAAGTATGTACAGACCGTCTATTTTCGCTTTAAATTTGGGCCATTCTGACGCTCCATGCACACATTTCCCAGCATCCACCAGAGGAAGTAGTTCTGCAAGAGAGTTACAAAAATGACCCCAATGGGAAGGGCATATACACAATACCTTCAAAATGTGCAATTAGTCAGCCTGTCAGGCTCTTAAGAGACACTTATTAGCTCATATTTAAAGCAATGCAGTACTAAAGAACTAGAGTGTACTACGACCTCCAGAAGCAATTCCTCACCGGGGTTGCACCAGTTGTGACGGTTTCTTTGACTTTTGTAGGATCAATGTGTGATGAACAACAGTGTGCCACCGGTATGTGAGCGAGTCATAGGAATATTCGGAACTTTAGCCACAGAAACAGAGTATCCCTGTACATGCCCATCGGGATTTGAGTGTTCCTATGGAAACCCCAAAACTGTGAATAATGCCACGGAATTCAGGTGTATGCTCACCACACTCTGGTGAAGTCAAAAGTGATCATAGATCACAGAGGAAACCTTTGAATTATAGAATTGAACAAATTAGAACAGGATATGTAGATTCGCCTCAAGGATCTGATCTTGTGTATCCCTTTTACCTATGGATAGACGTTTTAACACCGTTTCGAAAGAGAATAGACCTAGATCATACGGTTCATGTAGTAGTCGTCTGATCATAGTCAACACTGTTTCCTATGGATTAATTAGCCCTTCCCTGTTCTAGTTTCATTCTAAATGTCAATACCAGAACTCGACAAACTAGTTATAATGAAATATGGGAGGTGGAACATTGTAGCCATTTTAGAAAGTAAAGAAACCGATCTACCAAATCCCACGAGCAAACAGAGCAGACACAGCTCAGACGTCTGATCTGGGTCTCCTCTGTTTGCAAATGCGTGAAACACGTTTATATTAAGGGAAGGGTCCAGCTAAGCATTACAGTGTTTTATTTACACGGGGTAAAATCTGTATTGTTAATTTCTATTACAGATATAGTAAAACCTCTCTAAACCGGAATTCAAGTACAGAAGAATTTACATAATTCTAGGAAGATGGCTGATTGATGCAGGGTGAAAGTCATACGGAAAGCTCCTAGAGGGTATTTCTGCACGACTTTCATCCTGCATTCAGCTGTCGCCTGTCTCCTAGACGGATGTTTATACTAAATTGAACGTCCGACTGACTAAGAGGGGTATTACTGTACTAAGCTAATTATTAAGTCTTGGGTTTAGCCCATTACTCCATAAATATACCTTTCTATTGCTTTGCAAACAGAGTAAATTCAGATAAGACGTCTCCTGTAGTCCTGTCAGGGTCTGCTCTGTTAGCTTGATATATTGTAGATATGATTCTGAAGAGTCTGGGTTGTCCAACAATTCCAGTGTTCAAGTGTTATTATAATGATTAGTCTACCTGTCATATTCATGTTGTCAATATTTCTTACATGAATATTTATGGAGTAAAATGTCAAAATAATAGAAAACGTACAGGGGTTATCAAAGGTTTACTTCCCTTATGTAGATTTCGGTGAAAGACATGTATTATTATATTATACATGTACATATAAATGCATATAATAAAATATAAGCACTTAATAGCAAATACTTTTAAAACAGTGCGTTCTTGTTCATTATACGCCTTTGATCATTTTGGTTTGTTACTCTTGCACATATACAGTAAAACCTCTCTATAACGGCCACTAAATTACATCATGTATTTGTGTTAAAGGCAGGTGTCTGCTTCAAGCGAGGTGAAAGTAAAACAGAACGCTCCTATAGGAGCGTTCTGTTTTACTTTCACCTTGCTTTAAGCTACCACCTGCATTAAATACCAACTAATTAACACAATTTAGTGTCCGTTATAGAGAGGTTTTACTGTATTTGTATAAACAGCGCTTATATCGGTATATAATGACATCACGGAGTGTTCACTACAGCACACATCAAACTCGGCTAATTACGACAAAGCAAATCCCACTTGTAGTAATATTCCTTCTATATATAAGGATTTTATTAAACTTAACTTCATAACTTTATACATTGGCATTTAATTAGGATCCAAATTGCTTGATTCTATCGACAGTGTTGTAAAAGAGAAATCCAAGATAAATCAACTATGACAAATGAAGTCATATATTTTTTTACCAACAACAGTTTGCTCGACAGACTAAAGGCAAAGAAACATATCAACTTTATGATCGTTAACATTACGATATTCCTTGTTCGTGATAAAACTATGAAAAACGTAACAAATTATATTCATACATGCATTGTTTCGTAACCCTTTATTCCATAAATACGATAAACCGGTTTAACCCCCCAGTGACTTTTGTCACTGACCGTTCCAAGGCGGTGCTTCCATCTTCCCCTATTGTGTGTTTGTTTTGTCTTTGTGCGTCTCTTGTTGTTTTTATAGTTCTGTACATTTGCTGTTTCCTTGTGTTGCTGTTCGGGCAACTGTTTGTTCTGTATGTAGTGTTTCCTGCATGACTCATTTTTGTACTTTTCTACGCTATTATAAGCAGAGTAGACCCAGATCAGGCGGCTCCTAATGGTGCCAGATTAGGGTCTGTTTTGTTTGCTTATGATATTATATACAATGTAGATATGATTCTACAAAAGCTCTTCTGAAATCCCCGTATTATCGTGCTATTACAACACATTAATCTAATTAATATTCATGATGTCATTATCTCTTACATTCATGAATATTCACGGAGGAGAAAGGGTTAAATGAATACTTATCCAATGAAGGACTAAACAATATACAGTAGAACCCCGCTAATGCGGCCACTTAATGCGACCACTTAAACAAACATGGCTGTTTTCATAAGCAGGTGGTTGCTTAATGCAGGACGAAAATTATGCAGAAAGCTCCTATAGGAGTTTTCTGCATTACTTTCGTCCTGCATTAAGAAACCACCTGCCCTTGCCACTGTGAATTATGCCCCTTTTTGGTGGTCGCATTAGTGGGGTTTTACTGTATATAATTACTCTGTAACGCAAGTCAAACATAATGCAGAAAACTCCTATGAGAGTTTTCTGCATTAACCCTATACCTAATAGGCTATTTTTAGATATAACCTCTTTGAATTAATCTACCGATAAGGAGCATTAATTAGAGAAAAGGACAATTTTAGAATTTTGTAGTTTGAAACCATTGTGATAAATAGAGCATTTGCTCCTATAGGAGCAAATTCTCTATTTATCACAATGGTTTCACAAAGTGACTTTTACAGAGTCATCAATATGAGGCAAAGGGTTAAAATGTGTCTGCATTAAGCAACAACAAGACTCGTTTTTTTTTAAATAAATGAATGTCCACTTAAGACAGGTTCTGCTACTGTTCTATCTTATGAGCAGACTCTGGTGTGATTTTCAGCTGGAACTTGAACTTGATGTAGCGTGGTTGGCATTAAATATAGTGTATCATTTCAATAAAACTATAGAACCTGTCTTAAGCGACCATCAAGTATATCTAGATATGGGTCTTTATGATAGATGGTAGTTTCTTGCAGATCGGCAGTACCACCGGTTGCTTCTTAAGGATCGTGTATTTAATAAAAATACATTAATGGTCGCTTAAGATATATTCTAATTTAATCAATTGTAATAAGTGCAAAATAATTTATAGGGAAACAAAGATATTTTTAAAATATCTATGATCGCAATATCCTCAGTGGAGATAAACTTGTAAGCTGTATAACATGACCATAAACAGAGCTCGAGATAAGATGCATACATTTTAACATCTTCAGGGATAGCTCCATTTTTCTCCACCAAATCTTATACTGCGATCATTCTTTAAACTCATCTCTTCGAGACGATTCTGAGTGGTCACATTATAAGGTTTGGTGGAGAAATGACAATTTTAGAATTTGTGTACGCATTTTTATCTGTAGCTCTGCAATGTAAACATATTGCAATCATCATTAACCCTTTCGCTGTCAATGCCGGATATGTGGTTACCCATGCAAACAGTTTGGATCCAGATGAGACGCCGAGTTACTCGGCTCTCATCAGGATCCAAACTGTTTGCTACTGTAACTATGTTTTTGAAAAAAAAATGAAGAAAATCAAAAAAATGAAAATTTATAGCAGACGACAATGTTAACAGACGACAGAGTTTGGCAGCGAAAGGGTTAAAAGGGCGGCTACAATAGCTGCTGTATATATGACGTTTAATGACGTCTTAGTTCTCATGTGATATATAAACAAGAGTCCCACAAAGAAGGGAAATATATGTCTAAAATGATTATGATAATAATTATTAATGACATGAATGCAATAAACAATTCATAACATATACAGTTAATAGTTGGGCATCCAACTGAGGGAAATGTGTCATGTGCCATGGGATTAAATAGTAGAATTTGGCATGAACTGGATATGTAATGTTTGATGTCTGAGTAATCAGAAACTGCAGGATATGAAGGATAAACATTGGACTTTAATTTGCACTTACTTTGTGTGAAATATATTGTTTGAATATTCATGAATATTAATGAGAACATCACAAAAAACAGTAAAAAATCATTAAAACTAACATGTAACGATGAAACATGATGTCATGTCTTCGTCATTATTGCTATTTAACAAAAATAAATTACGTTTAAATAAAGGTGAGACAGACTTCTACTGAAAAGAAACTGTATGCAGTCATACCAGCTATATATTTTGCACACATACTTCTTAAAGTAAAGTGGGTGGGGTAAATGAACACCTAAACAAAACGTTCAGTTTTGTTTAAATAACTAATTAATCCACTATATTTTTATGGATATTTCATTGGTTGGTACAATTAACACCATCGCAAAGAATATGTAATGTTTGATGTCTGAGTAATCAGAAACTACCCCATGCCACCGAAAGTTTGCGCTTGTTTCTCTTAATTAGGTCAAAGGTCAACTAAGTGCATATTTTATATACGTTATTTAAGAAATTATTATATCTTTATCAATCTTAGGTGTAATATAACAAACATTGTACCAAAATGAAGGTTGAACATCGGCCTTTAATTTGCACTTACTTTTTGTAAAATATATTGTTTGAATATTCATGAATATTAATGAGAACATCACAAAAACAGTAAAAACATTAAAACACACATATAACGATAATACATGATGTCATGTCTTCGTCATTATTCCTATTTAACAAAAATAAATTACGTTTAAGTTACAACATTCACAAATATTTGTTTTCATGCAAGGCAATCATGCATCCACCTGCCCAGAAGATTTAAAGTCTCACATCTTAAACATACCTGTATGTAAAGAAATATCTACGGTGGGGTTCGAACCGCCTACCTTAATATCAGCGTTGCTGTGTTAAAATCAATGAGCTACCAACACATGTAAACATTCTATTGTGAAATAATTCTGGAATAAATCTCTTCTGGTCTATTAAGAACTATTCAGATGTCTTAAACAAACTTAAGTACAAAATGTTTCTTGCATCTACTATAAGCACATATGGGTCCATGCTTATAACACTTTTTAGTTGAGTCTGAGTTCGTTCTCAAGTTTTTGATTGGTCAGTTTTGAGTTGTCAAGCATCAAAGGCTCAAATCTGACCAATCAAAAACTTGAGAACGAACTCAGACTCAACTAAAAGTTTTATAAGCATGGACCCTGATTTTTCGACTTTGTACACAATTCAGTTTCATGATTTAATTAAAGATAAACTTATTAATTAAATCCAGAAAGTACTTGACCGAGAAGAAAACATAATATTTGGCATGTAATGCTGATTAAGCTATATTTACTAACGAGCAAATGGAATATTACACCAATTGGACTTGCTCAGAAGTGTGCTAATCACTAACCTTTCTTATGGATAACATACTTTTACGTTACGGGATTACTATATGCCGTCAGGTGATTGGTGTTTCTGACGGATACGAATTGGGCACCACTGGTAGCCGATTTGTTTTTGGTACTGCTATGAAAGATATTTCGTGTTACGTTTGCATCTACAATCAGAAGAAGATGGCACTTCTCGATATTTGGATGATATGTTTAACTTAGATAATCCTTTCTTTGATGTTCTGATTCCTACAATTTACCCAAAAGAACTCAAATTCATTAAAGCTAACCCTTTCGACACTTATGCAGCTTTTCTTGATCTAGACCTTAAAATTGACAATGGAATGATTTCTTCTAAAATATATGACAAAAGAGATGATTTTGATTTTAATATTGTAAACTTCCCTCATCTTGACGGAGATGTTCCCAGTGCCCCATTTTACGGGATTTATATATCTCAATTTATTCGTTTTGCTGGAGCTTGTTCATCTGTTGACGATTTTAACAGTCGAACTTTCATTTTAACTGAAAAGCTGCTAAAGCAAGGATATAGATACCATAAACTTGGAAACACTTTCTCCAAGTTTAATTATCGAAATCTCTCACTTATTGACAAGTACAAATGTAAACTCAAGGCACTCTTGCGACACAGTATATCACATCCTGAATTTTATGGTGATGTGATTTACAAACTTCGTAAGGTTATTGGACATACCCATTTTCTCACTTTGTTCATCAAATATATTAAACAATTTATTAAACAGGATATAATTATATAGTACTACAACATACTCCAATCACGCTGTCCTCTTTGCATGTACGCCGACAAGAAAGGTTTTGTACTCTATGACAGCGACCTCTTAAATCCGGAAATGGAAGGGGGGCGTCGGATATCTGTACTATTTCATTTTTGTGGTACCCTCTATTACTTTTTCTACAGTTACTCTATTTGCAACTCAATCATTGAGTACACTAGCGATAGGTGGATGCAGTTTGTTTCACTTAATTTTATTCGTTTTATATACACTTTACCACTGTATTTGCCATCGCGGTTGTTGTAGTTTAGTCGGAGGGGGTACGTTTATTTACACTGTTTGTCTTTTAGGGTAGTGATGGATTAAGTGTGAGTTTAGGCACCCTAAACCGGTTTAACCCCCCTCCCAGTGACTTTGGTAACTGACCGTTGCAAGGCGGTACTTCCATCTTCCCCTATTGTATGTTTGTTTTGTCTTTGTGGGTCTTTTTATGTTTATGATAGTAGTGTACATTTGCTATGTTGCCTTGTGTTGTGGTGTTTCCTGCATGACACATATATGTAAGTTTACACTGAAAAGTTTATAAGTAAAACCCCTCTAATGCGACCACCAAAAATGGGCATAATTGTGTGTGGCAGGGGCAGGTGGTAGCTTAATACAGAATGAAAGTTATAGTAGCTTTCTACATTACTTTCATCCTACATTAAGAAACCATCTGCTTATAAAGACAGCCATGTTTATTCATTAAGTGGTCGCATTAAAGGTGTTCTACTGTACATTGTAATGCACTAGCGTCATTGTATAGTGGCACAGTCCCCAGAAACCTTCCTACCTTGCCGTGGTTCTGGGGCTTAATTGTCACAGGGGATGTTTTGGGGTTTTTTGACGGAGATTATCCCCTCTGCCAAGAACTAAAAGGAAGGCGGATCGGTGGTTTCGATCCCATGCGCTGCTTTGCAACGAATGAGATTAGCCGAAATTATCTTCCTCATATCATCCCTCATCATCATGTCATCTCATGATTCATCGGCGCTATATGGCCTATTCAGTGTCGCAGTGCCGTAAAATCCAACTCACTCACTCACGCACTCTATAATTGTATTTCCGGCAAGATAAATATCACATATGAAAAAGGCGGACTATTCATACAGTGCCAGGTCAAACCTTACCGATAAAACAATTAGCAATATAAGCGCACTGTACTTACCCATTGTTTGTTGTCTAAGGGGGGCAACTCTTACAACTTTTCATTTTTAATACAGTACGAATACTCTCCTATTATAGTTGGGAATCCGGGGTGTAAAAAGTGGCTTGTTTTTCGAGGTTCATGGCATTTTTTAGTAGAAATGTTTGAATACCATAATTGTGTTGCCAGATACTAATCATTTATGGTTTTGGCCCATGCCACTGCCAAAACCCTCTTTGAAGGTCAGAAACTAGGTCAAAAGTCAAATGAGTGCAAAAAACGTAATAAAATCTCTATGTAGTATAACATGGCCGTAATTGTGACAATTTCAATACTTTTTTGCATTTAATATTTTAGCAATGTCTCCACAGTAAGTATAGAAATAATTATTGCGCATTTCAGGAAGTTTTGAGTGACCTGTGATGATTGCAAGTTCGGAAAATATCGTTTTAAATACATGCACGGTACATTATCATAAAATACATATACATACCTTTGATGCAAATCTGTGCAAGTTATAGTACCTCTTCACGCAGATGTATCATTTAGAGATGATAATGAAAGGCCAGAAGATTAGTCTCTTATTGCCATAATCTCAGTGTAATATTGGTATGTTTTATTGTACACTATGTCTAATATTATCTGTCTGCCTCGTTAGCGATTGAAACACCATAGTTCCTGGTGAGTATGGCGATGTTTTTACATAATGAATTGAAATATTTTACCTACACCAGCAGTACCCATGACAAAACCCTTTCTACATTTGTGGGGAAATGAATATTCCGGATATTGATTGGCCATTTTAACAGTTACTGGCCATAGGTACCCGCTCTAACTCAACAATGATATCGTAGGCATATTCAGTGCCGCTGGCTATGAGTAACCTTCTCTATCCGTGATGACAACAATATATATGTTATTGTCACAAACAATAACTAGTTATCAGATATACCTCAATACCTGGACTAAGTGAGTATGTCATAGTTCTGACAAACATATAGTTCCTTCACGAAGGAAGCCTTCCCCACATCTCGTCCACCCTTCGAAATAGGCTAACACATGTTCTATGGCCATCAAAATGGCTGAGTTTGCAGCACACTTGGAAAATCAGTCCCTTTACGAATCTGTACTCTATGTGATATCCACCAGGTTCAGTCAGCCATGGTGCAACTCAATCACCCGCCGTTTCTCACGAAAGAAGAAATGTGCGTACAAATAGTGCTGAGGACCAAGGAACAGAAGGACTGGCGCATATACAAGGGGCTACAGAAAACTTGCAAAGAAGTGCAAGGAAGCTCAAGCTCATGATGGATATGTGATTGACGTAGTGACAGATACCAGCTGTAAGAAGCTTTACACTTTTGTTAGGAGCAAGGCAAGAAATGTGACAGCTCGGGAATAGCACCACTGAAGAATGGTGTCATAAATAATGTTGATACACAAATCAAAGTTAAAATACTGAACCAGTAGTTCCCTGTCTTTACACATGAGAACCTATCTCTCATTTGTGCCGTTTGAGAGTATCCTTATTCGAATGCCCTTCATATTCATGTCACGATAACTGGTGTCTGCAAGCTTCTTAATCTCCACAAAGCTACCTGTCCAGACACCATCTTATCAAGGTTCACGAAAGAGATGGCACATGCACTGGCTCCTGCTCTTGTTATGATCTTCCAGGCCTTACGACCAGGATAATGTCCCCAGTGATTGGAAGATTTCATGTTAATCCTATACACAAGACAATGGTCAAGAATAACCCTTTCAATCTATTGACATGTGTCCGTAAATGTTGTCACATGTAAGATTCTGGAATACATCATACACAGTAACCTGGTTTTAACATTACATCATCAACCCATGCCAGCATGGACTCCGGAAGCAGCGCTTCTGTGAGACACAACTAGTCAACATGGTCAATGACCTTGTGTCAGGTCTGGACCAGTCCTATCAGATAGATTGACGCAAACGTTTGACAACGTGTCTTACAGACACCTTCTCCTTAAGCTCCAACACTACGATGTGTATTGCAAAATGCTTGATTGTATCCAACAGCCAAAATGTCACAAGGTGTTTCCGGTAGCATCCAGTGTTCATCAATGTGCTGTTCTCAGTCCTTTCATTTCCCTCGCATGCAATGATGACCACACAGACCACACTCTTCATGTCGACTCTTTGCTGATGCCTCACTTTTGTGCCGAGTCAATAGAAGATGCAGACGTCTTCCAGAATGATATCGATAGTCTGTAGAAAAGGGAAGAGACTGGGTTCGGTGCAGAGAAGTACTAGGTCCTGCTTATCACCAACAAGACCAGTTATACTGTCCATAGCATGAAACGGAAGACAACAGAGAAGGCAAAATAACTTGGGACATAACTGTCTTTTAAATTGTCGATAAAAATGTCGATATTGTCATAAAGGAGGCAAATTGATCCACATCCGTTCTAAGCAGGAACCTTGGATTCTCCCAAAAGTCAACCAGGGAGGCATGTTACAAACGCCTGATCAGTTTGCAGGTTAAGTGCTCATCTTTTGTTTAGGATCCACACACCAAGGCCATGACAAAGCATGTGGAGATGGTCCAACGTAGAGCTACCATATTTGTAATATTGCATTATTGCAAAACAAGTGCTCAGCGTTGGTGCCATGCTCAATACGATTTGCTCAAACAGATGCAGAAACAAGTAAAGGCCGTAATGTTCTATAGGTTTGTAAATGATTTTGTTGCAGCTGACGCCTCACCTTCTGACGCCCTTACGGTGCACCTACAAGAGGTCATTCATTAAGATTCGTTCCAAGATTTTGCAGGACCAATTTCTTCCAATCTGCTGTCAACATCATCTGGAACAAGCTACCACAACATCAAGTGATAGCTCCAAACTTTCCAGGTTAAGATTTTAGCCGTCATGTTCTCTTCTTCTGTTTGCAATGTTTTAACCTGGTTTTTTTAACTTGCACGTTGGACCCTCCCTCACCTATGTGCATATCACAATGGTGCGAGTATGCCTGCTTTAAAGCGACCAAGCATGACAAAATAAGAAGCAGAAGACACAAACACAGAGTTGATATAGTATACTAGTATTGCAGTATTCAACAGATACATTTGAATATCGTCATTCAAGACAAGTGCAGACATGAATTGTCCCATCTGCCATCAAATCATGATGAGGTGCATACATGGTTTGGATGCTGCTAGAAAGGGTCCGAGGCTGGATAGTTGTCAAATGCCAAGAGTTTGATGTACTGCTTGTACTGATACATGTATACCATCTTGGACCTTTAGGCACTGACGTCTGAATGATGGCTGGGAAAAACAAAATTGTATTTTCCGCAAGTTATCTCAAGATGTCTGCCGGAACATGCCAGGGTATCATGCAATAACTGGATGTGACATAACCCTTGCTTTCACTAGAATCGGAAAGAAGACCTGTTGAAAGAAATATTTTACATGTCCGATTTGCTTTCAGATATTTGAAGAGATGCACTGTCAGACAAGGCACAAACGTTTGATGTTTGATGTATGGTGTCTGAATGTAGAACCCATTGATGATGCAAGAATTTCACAATATGGTTAACGTAGAGAAGACTTTTGAACTGGTTCCACCAACAAAGGATGTACTAGAACTGAAAACTTCAAGAGCAAACTATCAAGCTGCTATTTGGATCTGAACTGATGGATATAGACATTAATGATATTGATACTAACACATAGCACGATGATCCTGAACCTTTATAAGTGGTTTGGAAATGTACCAACTGCACTTGATGCTTGCATTGAAAAAGTTATGGGTGCAAAACCAAGTGCAAATCTATTCGCTGTAAATGCTTCAAAGTAGCTTAAAACGAACTAACATGTCTTTGCGATGGTGTTATTTGTACCAACCAAGAAAATATCCATAAAAATATAGTGAATTAATTAGTTAATTTAAACAGAACTGAAAGGTTTGTTTAGGTGTTCATTTACCCCACCCACTTTACTTTAAAAAGTATGTGTGCATAATATATAGCTGGTATGATTGCAATGTTATTTTTCAGTAGCAGTCTGTCTCACCTTTATTTAAACGTAATTTATTTTTGTTAAATAGCAATAATGACGAAGACATGACATCATGTATCATCGTTATATGTTGGTTTAAATGATTTTAATGATTTTTTACTGTTTTTGTGATGTTCTCATTAATATTCATGAATATTCAAACAATATATTTTACAAAAAGTAAGTGCAAATTAAAGGCCGATGTTTAACCTTCATATTGATACCATGTTTGTTATTTTACACCTAAGATTGATAAAGATATAATAATTTCTCAAATAATGTATATAAAATATGCACTTAGTGACTTTTGACCTAATTAAGAGAAACAAGGGCAAATTTTCGGTGGCTTGGGGTAGTGTCTGATTACGGAGACATCAAACATTACATATCCTGTGCGATGGTGTTAATTGTACCAACAAAGGAAATATCCATAAACATATAGTGAAATAATTAGTTACTTTAAACAGAACTGAAAGTTTTGTTTAGGTGTTAATTTACCCCACCCACTTTACTTTAAAAAGTATGTGTGCATAATATAAAGCTGGTATGACTGCAAATTTATTTTTCAGTAGCAGTCTGTCTCACCTTTATTTAACAAAATATAGTAACAACGAGGCAGATGGAACATACTCTGATGTGATAAAATAAATCAAATTGGAATATTCAACCAGTATTGGAAAATCCGCCCAACTCTATGAACTTAAAAAAGGTACTGGCATATTTGTTGACGTAGTGTTGATGACGTAACGTCGCGTGGTTATACCTGTTGCTTTTGCATTGCCATGGGGTATAATTAAATTGAGTCTGAAAGTAGATCCTTCGGAAGCAAAAGCTACAATACTAAAAGAGGAAATTGCGGACTCGGTCTTATTGGGTCTGTTCATGGACAGTTATTAAAAGTGCAATATTTCTCATGAACCCTAGCACCGGCTTAAACAACAGCACGCGTGCACAAGAGTGATGGTTTATCCGGACTACATGTACGACGGGACGTGTAACGAAAACAAACCACATAACAACAGCACGCATGCACGCCATGGTAGCAAGGGACTACAACAATATGAAGGAACAGACACTTCTGCGAATATTATTAAGGTGTTTCGTGAAAGTCATGTTTGAAGTTATTTTATTCAATTAACGACATCCACCGTTAATGCCGATTTATCCTTTGGAATTATTCTGTTTCCTATTAGTCATGCATCAACCCTTTACCTTTTTGATACGATTTGCTACACTTTTGCAGAGAAGTCCAGACCAGACGGGTCCTACAGGAGTCGTCTGGTCGGGTCTACTCTTAATAGAGATATTATTATACAGTTTCTGTTTTGACCCAAGCATCATAATGTCATATATATCATTATAAAATGCCTATTAATATTCATGACACCTTTATTTAATTACTAAATATTCATCAAGTAAATTTTAATGGTTAAGCTACCACTTTTCTACGGCATTGACAGTAATAAATCTTTTGAGCGACCGATTTGGAGAGCTCATACACTATCTCTAAATGAAATACAGTTGAACTTCGATATCTCAAACTGCAAGGGACTCTATAAATTAGAAGAAATAACAGAAGTTTGAGTTATCCGATTTGTACTCTGGACAATTTCTCAAGTTCATAGCTTAATGTAGGTCTACAGTAATGCTGAAAGCTCCTGCAGGAGCTTTCAGCATTACTGTAGAACTGCATCAAACTGCGAAATGTGTTTCTAGATATTCGTAGTGATACATGTTAGAGCAATTATTCTGTATTGTAAGATTTTGGAAGGACCGAACTTTTAGTTCGAGTTATCCCGAAGTTCGAGTTATCCGAGTTCGAGATATCGAAGTTCAACTGTAGTTAAGAAATTACATTATAAATTAAAAAATTAAAACACTAACTTCTCAAATCCTAATTACCCCTTTCCTCTATAAATACGCTTTTCTACACCTAAGCAAACAGAGTGTACCGAGATCAGACGGTTTCTATAGGAACCGTCTGATCAGATTCCAATTTCATATTCATGACGCCATGAATATTTATGGAGGAAAGGGTTCAAGTGATACTCTCTACTTCCAACACGTTTTAAAAATGCCTAAAATACACAAATCATTTGTTTATACGCTAAAAAGACGTACGTCACAAGGAATCCAATCCAATAAGCGCGTTTAGTTTCATGACTGTTGTTGCACAAAACAGAATAAGCACGGGTGGAAACGTTAGATTTTGTGACAGAGGGGCATTTTTTTATAAGTTCAAATGGACAATCTTCATAAAAAACTTGAACATAGTAAATAACATGTTTTATGATGTGACTGGAAAAAATGGCTTTTCTGTAGGGACTATGACTTTAAGTGACGTATAAAGTTATCAGATGTATTTACTGTTCAAGTTAGATATATCGTACTCGGATACTTCGAATTCTGGATAACTCGAAGTAAAAGTACAAAATACTACAACACAGTAAAACCCCTTTAATGCGACCAGCAAATGGGACATATTTCACAGTGGCAAAGGCAGGTGGTAGCTTAATGCAGGACAACAGTTATGCAGCAAGCTCCTTTAGCGGCTTTCTGAATAACTTTCGTCCCGCACTAAGCAACCACTAGCTTATAAAGACAGTCATGTTTATTCATTAGGTGGTCGCATTAGAGGGATTTTTACTGTACATATTTATTCTAAACTCTATCACTGTATATATCTATAAACACAGTTTAATGCAGGTCCAAAGTAATGCTGAAAGCTCTCATAGGGTTAAGATGTGTACTTGAGAAATACTTCATATCAGAAATCGGATAATTCAAACCTTTTGTTATGTAATAATTTTGACTTTGTTTTAAGTATTTTCAATTTTCATAAATTTTGGGCCAAAATCGGCCAATAACGTACCTAGCTCTTTCTATTGTCCCTTGAAGTTCGAGATATCAAAGTTGAACTGTTTGTTCGTAGACTACCATCCCTGACGTCCAAAAAGACAAACTACCAACAAAGACCAGACAATCTGAAGAAATATAATATTACAGTAAATAAGTACAGATAATGCAATAACACTCGATCTCGATAATTTCGAATATTCATATAAGTAACTTAATCGCCCTTCAAGGCAGATGGTAGCTTAGTGCGTTGTGAAGGTCACACAGAAAGCTTCTCGTTCAACTCTTTGCGATGTTCACCCTACTTTCAGCAGTTACCTGCCATAAAAGTTCTATTATTTCTACTTCAAGTTCGAATTGGTGTAAATTTAAGGTAGTGACAAAACAAAGAATGAACCGACAGCGAAATTCTTAAAAATACCCACAGAGGTACAGCCGCTGAAAAGCCTCACTAGAGAGAAGTGATTGTATGCAGAAAGATAATATACATACATATACGAAAACATGTTGACCACTCAAACTAACGTGTTTAACATTCAAACGAAAATCTGTTGAACATTCAAATAAATACATGTATACGGAATGTTCATCAATATGACACATTCATCAACTAAATATTTGGCTAAGCTTACTAATGTTCATTGTCAAATTATAGCAGGGTGGTCATGTTTTTCGGTGTATCCGTTGAATGTGACCTTTGCTTGTTGGAAACATTTATTCTGGCAAAATTGAAGTATGCTCAGACTATAATCTGTTGCTTTGATTGAGCTTTTAAGACATTATTAACCGAATGACAAACATTTCGGATCTTGAGGAGACGAAGAGTTTTCTCGGTGTCTCATCAGGATCCAACCTATCGGCAGATAGACACCAGTAAGGGTGTGTTTAGCACAATACGTTCTAATATACAACGTGTTGCCGTCCAATTAATTGTACAGGGTGATCCAAAATATCTGATACCCTTTCCGGGTCTTGTAATTATTACATATACCGCATGATTTCAAATATCAACACATGTACTAAAACTAGAGATTTCCAAGTTTTATTGTACATTGAATTCATTCTTAATCTAAATTTACATCAAATGTCCAACGTGACGTCCATTTTGTGTTATAACGACGTCAAATCTATGTTTGAAGTTTGAATAACATTGATACACACTGTTGGTGTGAATTGTCTCATTTCCCGGCGAATTGCTGACTTTTGCTGCTCAGGAGTTTCTGGCTTTGGATCGTATACATTGTCCATCAAGTGTCCCCATAGACAGAAATCCAGCGCACTTAGATCTGGTGAATGTAGCGGCTAGACTCTGGCTGTCTTAAATGAGATAAATTTTCTGCCAAACGTTTCACTCAACCATTCCAACACGTATCTTACAATGTGTGGTGTAGCTCCATCTTAATGTAACAATATTTCTTTAATGTCAATGCCTTTTCTTCGTAGGGCAGGGAGACATTTGGTTTTGAAGAGGGTAAGATAATGGTCACTATTTATTGTTTTGGTTGCACCGTCCGTTTGAAAAAAAAGAATGGTCCAATCACACCGGTCGAACTAAGGGCTGCTCATGCTATCACCTTTCCATCATGAAAAGGTTTTTCTAAATAGATAATCGGTTACTCGTTACCCCATACTCGACAGTTCTGCTTGTTTAGATCACCTTGGACTACAGTAGTACCCCTCTAATCCGACCACTCAATGAATAAATAGGATTGTCTTTATAAGCAGATGGTTACTTAACCCTTCGCTTGCTGAATTTTAAAATACCTTTCTCCTTCTTCACCCATGCCTTGTATAATTACACATATCTTCACTGTGTACACGTATTTCGCTATGTAATCACTACTATGGAGTGCACTGGTTGCACAACCAACTTGTAAATAGTGCAGACCCTGATGAGACAGCTCCTGCATGAGCTGTCTCATCTAGGTCTTCACTATTTTCAGGTAAGTATATTGACGTGAATAGCAAGCGAAGGGTTAATGTGGGACAGAAGTATGACAGAAAGCTCTTTTAGGAGCTGTCTGTATTATTTTTGTCCTACATTAAGCTACCATCTGCCTCTATCGTCCAGGATTATACCTCTTTTCGGTGGTCGCATACGAGGGTTGTTACCGTAACCAGAATAATAATTCCCGATACTGTCATAAACTCTGTACACGTGATACAAGACTTAATGTTATCTGCACACTTTTTCATTGTATATAATTCTCCGTCTCCCCAATGTATTTATCTGCCAAAACAATAATAATGGTGTCAACTAGATCCGATCAGGATCTGCATTGTTTGTCACCAAAACTCATTTCAGTAAAGTTTGTTAGTTCATGGAATTGTTTTGTTAAACAGTAATGAAGTAGCCTATTAACTTTAAGTACTTGTTTAAGTGAAGCAGTCCATTTAGCACAATTATGATAAGTGTAAAGCAGATAAAATAGTAGAAAATAGTGTAGACTCTTATCAAACTGCTCATTCAGGAGTATTTTATCTGCATCTGCATTATTTAACTAAGTTCGCGTGTTTGTTCGAATATTTGGGTTAAAACTGGTATTCCACTACAGTAGAACCTGTCTTAAGCGGCCATCAAAATGAGGTCTAAATATGAGTATGTAAGGCACGTGGTAGCTTAATGCAGGTCAAAAGTAAAGAAGAAAGTTCACACAGGAGCTTTCTGCATTACTTTTGACCTGCAACAAGCAATCATCTGCGTATAAACACTCATACATAAGTTCAATAAATGAATGGCCACTCAAGGTCATGTTTACTGCATGCAAGAAGCATTCCCATCCCACGGCGTATATATATCTGAGTCGTTGTAACATGCATTATAAGTATCAAGTTGCTGGTGTAGAGATGAATAATTACGTTACAATACTCCATGTGTGGCTCTGTTTTGTGTTGGACATCCAGCGGGCGTCCTGTTATCCCACAGCAGTAACCCAGGTAAGTATGTACGGATTTTCTCTTGCTCTTGACACAAATCATTTTAATCTAAAAATATATGTGATACTAGTTGTGATATAAGGAGTAATTGTAGTAATGTTAATAGTAAATAATTATAATTATTATAGTTATCATAATCATCATCAGTATCATCATCATCAGCAGCAGCATTGTCATCATCATCTTTGTCGACATCATCATCATCATCATCATCATCATCATCATCAGCATCACCATCAAACAGTATAGACTATTATCAGACGCCGCTATATGTGACGTCTGGTCAAATTCTACACGGTTTGCCTATGTCTCATATATGGTACCGTGGGCAAAAATGGGTTAATAGATAAAGTACAGATCAGAGCTCAGTTTAAATTACCTCTATTTCCATACAATGACTTTTTCAACATGCAACCATTATTAATTTTCTACCGTATCAATTAATATGCCTGCATCTCATCTTGACAATAACAGTTTACAGTTAATACCTTTTGGGACCCTTTGTTTAATCCTTCGTTACGTTTCAAAGGAAATGGAAAACTGGATTATGTATAATCCATATTATTATTTATTTATTAGTTTTTAATTCTACTTTTTGGATAGAATATTTTATCTGAAAATGCGATATTCATACAATTGATTTGTAGATAAGCTGTTGTCCTTCACTGTGACTGTGTGACTATGTTAATGTACGCTATAGTTAGATTTTAATTCGAGACTCTGAATAATTTTGAAATAGAACTAAAACTGAAACTGGTATCGTCTGTATAGTTCGTGTTAATTTGTAACGAAAGATACAATCGGTTAAAACAGCGTGAGAATATGATAATAAGGAACTCTTAAGTCCAGTGATTCCACAATATAGATCTCATTCTGCAATATATGTTAAGGAAAAACAATTGTTGAAATAAAAACATTGTTGAAATAAATATTTTTGGTATCATTATTTCGAACATGAATATTCCTGAAATAAATAGTTTAAAAAATTACCGAACTGGTGCTGAACAAATCTTATTTTATCCAGTCACCAGGCATCTCTAGTAACATAATAAAGGGGGTGCAAATAAACTTAGGTTACTTCCGGTAGTAGAAGGTTTATTAGGTTAGTAGATAGGCGGAATGATTATGTAACCATGGAACTATTTTAATTTTCTGTAAATATGCATGAACATGTTGACGGAATAGATCTAACAGAAAAATCAACAATATAAATATTCAAACAAGAAAAGAGAAAAAAATGGCTATAGCTGGATTCGAACCCGCGCCTGATTCTACAAAAGCCAAATCTGATCTCTCTGGAGATGTCGTGCTTACCGACTACGCCACCGAGGCCACATACAAAGCGACTTTGATTTATCAGTTTTATTAATTTAATTCATCGCTGGCGAAACGCGTTTTTGATAAAAATCAAGTCAGAGGGCAACGATTTACAGATAAATAGTAAATGTTTTCTTTTCACTCTCATAATAATTTGATTGATACGCTCTTACAGGGGCGGTGATTGTCATAGACCTAAATAGCTATAGGCTGTTCAGTTCCATCGATTTATGAGTGACGTTTAGCCCTATCTAAAAATAGAAACCGAGTCGACGGAACTCGAATTTGACCAGAGAGCCTCCGGGAGAATCTTATCATGTCTGCTTGAATTAACATATCGACTCTCGATTCGAATGATATTATTTTTCAAATTCAACCACGTTTTCCCCTCTTGTAATGTAAGTATCGAAACCATTTTCCTCTGCGGTAGCTCATTATTTACGTCTCTAGAATGGAAATGAAAAGGGAGGTCCGTTTGTCGAAAAACCGCATTTTCAATGCAAATTATTTCAATATTCGTATGTTTTATGAGTCTATGAAAAAAGATATAACTAAATTGACTGGATAAATAGAATTATAGGTTAGTGCCGTAGATGGGACGTCTTTATCCGACTCGGAGAGAAAACAGTTAAGGCTCGGCAAGCCTCGCTTCAACGTTTTCTCCCCTCGTCGGATAAAGCGTCCCATCTACGGCACTAACCTATTATTCTCTATATCACATATACTTCCACGCATACATTTACAAACAGAATTTCAAAATATTAACAATTAAATTGCTGTAATATAATATGTTTGCTATAATGTGTTGCAGAATATGATTATGTCTGATTGTATTCATTTTAAACCTTCTCTTGATGAATTTTAAAACACGTTTCTCCTTCTTTACTCATGCCCTGTTGCATAATTACATATATATTTACTGTGTACAAGAATTTCGCTGTGATATCACTGCAGTGGAGTGCACTGGTTGCACAATCAACTTGTAAATAGTGCAGACCCTGATGAGACAGCTCCTGCAGGAGCTGTCTCATCTGGGTCTTCACTATTTTCAGATAGGTATAGTGACGTGAATAGCAAGCGAAGGGTTAAAGTAATGATGCAGTGTCAAACAATTTGTCTCCTGACCACATGCCCATCAACCAAGAGTCTCGACCAATAACGTTAAACATTCATACATGTGCACGAGTACTCGAACACCCAATTTCGATAAGTATTTAGACACCCAATTGCGATAAGTATTCAGACATCTAGGTAACTGTGTCTGATTCTCCTTGGAAAAACATGCACTTGACACCAAGGCAGATAGCGCCCTTCCCATGCATGTATTGACCTATGAAATGATAGACACTGATCTAAGAAATACTTCAGTTTACACCGAAATAATTTACCTAACGTGTAAGTGAATCAGAATGGCCCACGTTCAATTAGTGCAGAATAATTACTTGTTTGCCAGTATCAACCATTCAATCCATGAATATATACATAAGAAATAGCAAGACCATGCATTTTAATGAAGTGTATTAACCCTTCGCTTGCTATTCACGTCAATATACCTACCTGTAAATAGTGAAGACCCAGATGAGACAGCTCCTGCAGGAGCTGTCTCACCATTGTCTGCACTATTTACAAGTTGATTGTGCAACCAGTGCACTTCACAGCAGTGATTGCACAGCGAAATACGTGTACGCAGTGAAGATATATGTAATTATACAACAGGGCATGGGTACAGAAGGAGAAATGTATTTTAAAATTCAGCAAGAGAAGGGTTAACGTTATATGATCTCACGCACATTGGCGATGGAAGAAACTGTAGAATCAGATCTATAATACAGTAAAACCTCTCTATATCGGCCACTTAATTACATCAGGTATATTGTGTTAAAGGCAGGTGGCTGCTTAAAACAAGGTGGAAGTAAAACAGATCGCTCCTGTAGGAGCGTTTTGTTTTACTTTCACCTTGCTTTAAGCAGTCACCTGTCCTAAATACCAACTAATTAACACAATTTAGTGACCGTAACAGAGAGGTTTTACTGTATTTGATACTAGTAACCAAACTCGGATCAATCGGGTTCTACTTTGTTTGCAAAGATGTGGCATTGCCTGGCAATAGCGTGTGTGCTTCAGCAAACATACTCTTATAGCGTTTTTCACTTTAGGACGTTTGAGCCTTTTCTAATAAGTTGACACTATATAGTTAAACACAGATGGACTATTTGTCTAACTATTTTCCGTTGGAAGGGTTAATCACAGGATAATAACTGCAATACAGAACATATTTCAAATGCCATATTATTATTTTCCAATCACTTTATTATTTGATATTTCATCACTATTCATATAATCAATGTTTCTTACAGAAATATTCACTAAGTTAACCCTTCGTTTGCGGAATTTTTAAATACATTTCTTCTTCTTTACCCATGCCATGTTGTATAATTACATATATCTTCACTGTGTACACGTATTTCACTGTGCAGTCACTGCTGTGGGGTGCACTGGTTGCATAATCAGCTTGTAAATAGTGCATACCCTGATTGAACAGCTCCTGCAGTAGCTGTCTCATCTGGGTCTTCACTATTTACATGTAGGTATATTGACGTGAATAGCAAGCGAAGGGTTAACCATTTCCGTCATGAATATTCATGTAAATGGTAATGACGTCATCAATGTAAATGAGATTAATTTGCTATATCAGCTCATGATTACGTGAAGGTT